>RJWJ010003396.1:0-86958 GCA_004363605.1 Indri indri
GCAAACACAAACTAAGTATACTCATTATAATCAAGGAATTAAAAAATAAAGTTGATTTAAGCAGAGAACTAGAAAATACAGAAAAAATAGACATTCTAGAACTAAAAAGAAGTAAATAGATGGGTTGAATAGCAGATTAGACACAACTAAAGAAATAATACCGGCTGTTAGATCAGTGAAGCAGAGATAAGAGACTGGACTGCACAAAAAATAGTGTGAAACACAAGGTCTCCCATGGTCACCCCTTTCACTTAAAGCCCAAAGGCCCCACGTGATGTGGCCCCTGCTCACTCCGCTTTTACCTCTTGTCTGAGTTTGTTCCTACTGCTATGACAAAATACCTTAGACTGAATGATTTATAAATACTAGAAGTTTATTTCTCACACATTTCTGGAAGCTGTTTCGTCCAAGGGGCTGGCAGATTCAGTGTCTAGTGAGGGCTTGCTCTCTGCTTCACAGATGGCACCTCCTGCTGCATCCTCACAGGGCAGAAGAGCAGCAGGTGTCTGAGGGCCTGGAGGGCCAGGCAGCTGCCCGAAGCCTCCTTTATAAGGGCATGAAGCCCACTCGCGAGGGTGGAGCCTGCATGTCTTGATCACTTCCCAAGAGGCCGAACCTCTTAAGACCACCAAAATGGGAATTAAGTTTCAGTGTGAATGTTGGAAGGACACAAATGTTCAAACCGTAGCCCCCCACCCCCCATCCCCCCAAGGCCTTTGTATTTGCTGTTCCTTCTGTCTGAAATGCTCCCAAAATGCCCCATATCTGCCTGGCCACTTCCCTTATTTCCTTCACATTTGTAGTCTCTTACCTGTAAGGACTTCCCTGGCTACTCTATCTAAAATCTTAAGCCTCCTCAACACACTCACTGTCTTACATGGAATATATTTTGATGATTGGATTTATTTGCTTCCCCACAAGGACAAAGATTTTTGTTTTTGTTTTTTTTTCAAATATGTTTAATGCTATATCCCCAGTGCTCAGAACAGAGTCTGACACATAGTAGGCATTCAGCAAAGTTTCCCTCACAGGGAAAATGGAAAGAGCTATATAAAAATCTTTAGCATGATGCCAGGTTAATATGGACTAAATAAAATTTAGTCAATTCCCCCTTTTCCCTTGATTTGTGGGATTTCTGGGTTAACTTTGTTGTTATTTTATTTTCCTTTTACTGTGTTTTTGAGCACCTTGGCAAATCCAAACAAATGTAATTCTAGACATTCTATGAATAATAGACATACTTTTAAAGGCTGTATTCACATGTGGATAGAATGGCAGCAAATCTTGATCAGTCACTTCTGTATCTAAAACCCACAGTCATTAATATAAGTATCTGCAGAATGGAAATGCAAACATTTCATTTTAGACAAAGTTTTAAGAATTCATCATGTTCTACAGTAGACAGATACCTAGATAGCTTTGATTTTTCCCGGGGCTCACAGCTTAAGAGTGTTAAAAGCAATAGGTCTTTAATTAAATTGGAACTGGGTGTGAACTGTGCCAAACAGCTTTCATAAATATTTTCTGGGTAATCTTCACACAACCATGAGAAACAGCCAGGAGGTATATTATGATTCTCATGTTGCAAATTATAAAATTGGAGTTCAGAGACGTTAGTGATTTCCCCAAAACTACACAGCTATTAAGTGGCAGAGCTGGAATTTGAACACAGTCATCAGACTCCAAAGACTGATGTGAAGAAGTTGTATTAGTCTAGAAGCTACATATTCCATAAAATAAACAACTGAGCATGTGATTTGATTATTAAATAAATGATGTTTTATTTAAATGATAATAGGAAAGATTCTTATTTAGAATTATTACTAATATCATTTTAGTCTTTAATTATAACTTAGTTATATGATATGCTCATAGTCATTAATGGTAACTCGCAGGTAATACTGTATTGACAAAGATATTATAAACCAGAACCACAATGAAAATGAATTTTGGAAAAGCTATTTTTAACTGATGTTTGTTTTATAAACTCAAAATAATCATTATAAAACTAAATAAGCTTTTAACACTGTATTATATATGAAAACTTTGTACATTTTGAAATGATTAGTTACCACCCTAATTTAAGTGAAGTGTCATGTAGCGTAATTATCTCCTTTTAAAAGGACTTGAAACTGAAACAGTATTCTTAAAAATCACTGTTTTGTAAATTCTTCTGTTCATTTAAAATGGTTTTCCTAAGTTTAAATGTTATCCTTGATTTTACTTGTGACAGAAATAGAATAAAATAGGTCATGCTGTTTGTTTGCTTTACCCTGGAAAATCTCTTCTTTTCAAAGCAAGATTTCTCTGGTGTTTGGCCTTATGTCCGTTTGAGTTTTATAGGTCGAGAATGACAAATGAAGAATCTCCACCTGTGTTAGAACACGTTTGCCCTTACCGTAGCCTGGCATCCGCCAAGTGTCTAGCTCACCACCGTTGGTTCAGTGTCATTTCTAAGCTAAAAATTCAAACACATAGCCTGATGAATAAGCAGGTCTCTTTAATGAGGGAAAAATGTATAATAATATACATTTATCTCTTGTCCATGTTTGCTCACTATTTTTAATAATGTTGTTCTGACTTTCTGAAATAGAATACAGAGTTCCAAAGGGAAATTTTCTTACTGAGAGCAGGAAATGTAAGACTGATATTTAATGTTTGACAGAATATAATACAGATGAAGTCTCATTATCAAATTTTATAATACTTTAATAGTGCATTTTGTTCTGCAATAACTCCTCAATTTGCATTTATCTCAAAGAAGTGCTTATTACATTTCCTGCCATTTGATCATTAATTAGTTCTCTTCATTCATTCAACAAACATTACCACATGCCTTCTATGTGCCAGACATTGAAAACACAAGAGAACAAGGCCTGGTCCTTACCCTCAAGGACCTTGCAGACTAGTGAGAGAGAAAGGAGGCAAATAAGTAATTACAGGTGCCGTGTATATACAAGTTATCAGTTATCGTGGAAACGCTAAGGAGGGAGTGATAATTCAGCCTGAAGTCTTCTGGTCGGCTGACCAAAAAGGTGATTTCAGAGGAAACAGCCTGTGCAGAGGAATTACAGCACGAAACAACACAGCCCTTACCAAGGTGCCAATGCTCACAGGGCAAAGTGGCAGTGGCAGACACCGTGGCTAGGTAAGTTGCTAAGGACAAGACTGTGAGAGGCTTATCAGTGTAACCAGGAGAGAGGAGTGGGGAGTAGAGATTTTTATGCAGGGAGGGAAGCAACAAACTCAGATTTGCATGTTAGGTAGATAATTCTGGAGGAATATTTAGATGAAGAAGCATTAGAAGGCAGAGAAGGCCAGTTAGGATCTCCTACTCGTCCAGTTGAGAAATTCTGAGTGATTCTGATAAATCACATAATTCTGAATGAATCTAATGATTCACACTGGGGATGTAGAGGAAGAGATGAGTGTGAGAAGGATTTAGGACACTAAAAAAATAGACTTATTGGCTAGTTGGAATGATGGTGGGATGGTAAAGCAGGAAGCATTGCTGTATCCAGACAAAAGTACCTTTCATAGCTTGGGTTGGGTGGTGGATTCTTACCACTTTATTAGCGATCTCGTGTGTCTCCACGACTGCCTCACTCCAGGTGCAGAGCCCTATTTTTAAAGTGCAAGGAAGGGAATAAGACATCTTTGCGGTACATTTTGACAATGGAGGGCAGCTTTATTAAGCTTCTACCAGAGGAAGTTCAGTAGGTCCCTTAAAATAAATTTATAATACCTAGTTTCCTCACTTTTGGTCATCTGAGGAATGGCTAGAGGCTCTGAAGCTGTATAGACCAGCTGAGGAGAACTCAGAGCAGAGGTGAGAGGACTGAGCTCTGGGGGAGGTTCAGCCCAGCAATCTAAGTAACATACTGAGCCCTCAATGTGTTCCAGGCATTGTTTTTACTCTGTGCCTGGCGTGAAAGAACGAATCAGACACAATCCATGTTTATCATGGTAGGTGAGGCAAAAAGCAAGTCATAGCCATACAGTAGAGTAATAGAGGTGTGTGTATTAGGTCCGTTGTTGGCATAACAGAGGTGGCATAGACTCTGTTTTTGTGGGACTGAGAAGTTAGAATTGGAGGCTGTCATTTGAGCTACATCATGACAATTCACTATTCAGAAAGGGCAGGCACAGACTTTTAGCAAACAGCACGTGCACTGGAAGTCCGTACTGCATTTCAGGCAGAGGACACACTGCAAAAAATGAGGCTGACATGTAGATTGGGGCCGTGTTACAATGGGGAATGCTCTCTAGGAGAAAATATGGAAATGTGAGAAATGACACAAAGATTTCAAATATAAAGAAAATCTTTCAGCATATCTGAGCAGTGCCAGCAGTGAAGTGTAATGAGTTCCTCATCCCAGGTCCTGGGAAGAATTTTAAGAGCAGATTCTAAGCTTAGATATGGGCTTGAACTAAATCTTTAACATCCCCTTCTATGGATTATTTTTGTGATTCTAGTCACTTACACGTTAACTTGTAGAAGTAATGTGTTCACTGTGTTTTAAAATTTGTATTTTAGCCTCAGAAAAATCTATAGAAGAATTTTATAATGTAAAACTATGTAAATTAAAAAAACGAAAACAAAAACATGAGCAACCAGTGATTGAGAACACTGGAAGGTAAGAGCATTAGGAAAAACAGGGAGGACTGCTAAACCCTCAGATCACCCAGTCCTCAGACAGAATAAAAGCCCTCAGGTTTAGAGGCTCTTACCCAGCTCCGCAACCTTCTGCAATTCCTCATTTTAATCATTTGCTCGATCATTTATTTACTGGTTAAGCTCCCCCTATTCTCAGCCAGTCACCTCATCTCCTACCTTATAATAAAAAGAAGTAGATGATCAACAATAATTTCCTCTAGTCCCTACCTGGAAACTGGGACGTTGATTTGGAGTCACACTCAGCTCTTCTCCCTTTTCTCCTGTCACGCTCTGCTTTGTGCTTCCCTGTGTTTTCCAGGTGCTATCCATTGAACAGTAGTACTTGTTATAATGGGAGGGAGTACAAAATGCTCACTTTATGGCCAAATCCAGCTTGAAATATCATAAAAGAAATCTTGTGAGAATTGCAAATTCATCAGTCTTCAGTATAAAAATATAACGGTCAGTAATTTAATGACCTAAACTATTTGAAAGTCAAGTGACTTGCAAACATTATAATGTCTAGAAGAATAACTGAACAAGGAATAGATGACATAACTGTAAGGTTAAAATAGTATAGTGCTTAATATTTTAGTTATTTTTTTTAAAAATTCCAGTCATTTACAATCTTGATTCTTTAAATAAGCACAGGAATAGAGTTCTTCATTTGAAGAAGCTGTATTTTTTTCAGGCTACTAAAAAATTACTAAAGAAACCATGTACTTTGCGCATTGCCAAACTGTAAGCACAATGACCTAGTTGCAAGTCTAGCCCTCCAGATTCACCCTTTCTGTTCCGTGCCCACACGCTATTACCAGAGAAACATTTCTAAAACACAGAGTGAATGATGTCACTCGAAATCCAGATCCACGTTCCTCAGCTTGGTCCCTCAAGATCTGGTTTATGTGTCTCTTGGTCTCATTGTTCTCTCCTCTTCCATTTGCACCTTACAGTGCGCCCACAATAAGCAGTTTGCTTTCGCGGATGAGAAGAGTTCTTGTCTGTCTATATCTCCATTGTTTTGCATCTCCTGTTCATTCTGCCTAATTTTAAATTTTAATGGCTTTTTCTGGCAACTTTTACTTTTTTATGCTTTGAAACTAAGTTGTAGCATTGACACTGCTGGGAAATTTCCTTCCCCTTCCCTTTCCCAATTGGGCTAGTCTGTCCCATTTCAGTGCTTGACACTCCATTTGACATTTTGAATTACATTAATAGTTGTCCCTTTAGTTGTCTGTCATCTCTCTCCCACTCCACCTCATGGCATTGTACTTACTAGATGAGGAAGCTCCTTTCCATCCATGGTCTCTGTCAGAGTGCCAGAAAGGAGGTCGGTGCTAAGTGAAAATTATCTTTTAATTGAATAGGAGGAATGTTCCTTCTGTTAGGAGAATACCAGATTAGTTTAATGTATTAATTTGTCAGAATATTAGGAATGTCTGTATTTTGCTAACTTCCCTGATAACCAGAATCATCTCAGAATGTGTGTTTGTTGTCTGATAGCTTTCTTCTCTTTGGTTTGGCAAGTAGAAGATGGTAGCCAAATTAGTAATCTGCCTTCAGCTACCGTGAAGAACACTGTGGCTTGCATATTGTGTTGTAACTATATTCTTGACTTTTATTCCTCTTCTGCCTCCATTTAATGACTATTCATTTTATATTGTATGTTGTCATCAAAGTACAGAACACATAGCTCTTTGACAAATATTCAGCTCCTTCTTAGTGGAAAAACATTTAAAAAGTATAGGCTATCGTGTATACATTATGTCTTACTCCTACAAAGACAATACTTTAATGCTAATATTTATTTTACAAAGTTGAAGTTATTACAGTACCACACTGTTTTGATTATTGTAACTTTGTACTAAATTTTTGAAACTGGAGAAACGTGGTTTATCCTGGAGAATGTTCCATGTGCAGTTGAGAAGAATTTTTATTCTGCCCTTATTGGGTGGAGTGTTCTGTAAATGTTTGTTAGGTGGAATTGATTTGTATTGTTAAATTTTCTTTTTCTTCTTCTTTCTAGGTATTCAATTTATTATTGAAAGTGTGGTATTGAAGTATTAACTATTATTGTTGAATTGCCTATTTTTCCTTTTAACTGTTAGTTTTCACTATAGATTTTGAAGCACTGTTTGTTTTTATATATGCATACACGTTTATAATTATCTTCTTGATGGATTGACCTTTTTATCATTTAAAAAATGTTCTTTTTCTCTAGTAAATGATTTTTGTATTAAGAAACTCTTTTGTCTGATATTTGTATTATAGCTACTCTAGCTCTCTTTTGATTACTTTTTTTATGGTATATCTTCTTTCATACTTTTTCTTTCAACTGAATCTGAAGTATATGCCTTGTAGTTAGCATGTGGTTTGATCATTTTTTCCCACAATGCCAATTTCTACCTTTTAGTTAATGTGTTTAAACCATTTGCTTTTAATGTAATTTCTGATAAGGTAGGATTTACTTCTGCTGTCTTGTCATTTGTTTTCTACGTCTTATGTCTCTTTTGTACCTTGCTGCCTTCTTTTATGTTAAATACACACACACACACACACACACACACACAGAGTTTGTTTTACTGCACCACTTTAATTTCCTTATAGTTTCTTTTTCAACATTTTTATTTATTATTTTTTTAGCCTGCTCTGGGGATTATAATATATATGTCAACTACTTATATCACTTTTTCAGAATTAAACCAACTTAATTTCAATAGTACACAAAAACTTTGCTTTTTTATAGCTCCATTCTCTTCCTTCACCACTGTCTTGTTACTGTCATAGAGTACGTCTTTATACTTTGTGTGCCCATCAACACATGTTTATAATTATTTATGCAATTATCTTTTAAATCAGAAGGAAGAAGAGTTATGAACAAAATATATATTTACACTATTTTTATATTTACCTGAAGATTTACTAGTGTTCTTTATTTTTTCATGTGGATTCGAGTGACCTTTCACTTCCCCTTAGGACTCTCTAGTTTTCTCATAGAGCATGTCTGCTATTGCTGAATTACCTTTGTGTTTGTTTACCTGGTATCTTAATTTCTCCTTCATTTTTGAAGGATAGTTTTGCTGGATATAGAATTTTTAATTGACAGTATTTTTTTAAATACTTACAATATGGCTTCCCATTGTCTTCCGTCCTCCGTAGTATTTGTTAGAAATCAGCTATTAATATTATAAGGATCACATGCATGTGATAAGTTTTTTCTCTCACTGCTTTCAAGATTCTCTATTTGTCTTTGCCTTTCAGTGGTTTGACAATGACATGTCTTAGGTGTGGGCCTCTGAGTTTATCCTTTCTGGAGATTGTTGAGCTTCTTAAATTTTCAACAGTTGTTTCTCAAAATAATCTTTCTACTCCTTTCTCCCCTCTCCTGGGTATCTCAGTATGCATATGTTCATACATTTGATGCGTATGTTCGTAAGTCTCTGGTGCTCTGTTCATTTTCCTCATCTTTTTTTCTCTTCCTCAGACTGGATAATGGCAGTTCATCTGTCTTCAAGTATCTGATTTTTTTTCCTTCAGCCTAGTTATATCTGCTGATAAGCTGTTTTAATGATTTTTTTTATTTCAGTTATTGAACTTTGTAACTCAGTAATTTCTATTGGTTCTTTTTATGTTTTCTATATCTATATTAATAGTCTCTATTTGGCGAGGCACTGTTCTTATGCTTTTCTTTAGTTGTTTAGAAAGAATATCCTTTAGTTCCTTGACTGTATAGCTATCCCACAATATGTGTAGATGATTGGTTCCAGTATCACCTGCACTTCCAAAATGCATGCGTATTCAAGTCTGGTGGTTGGCCCTGCAGAACCCACATATTTGAAAAGCTTGCCCTTCGTATATGCAGTGTTTGTATCCCAGAAATATGTATTTTCGATTTGCATTTGGTTGAAAAAATCTGCGTATAAGTGTACCCACACAGTTCAAATCCATGTTGTTCAAGGTTCAAGTGTATTTCAGACAACTGACTTAAAGTCTTTGTCTAGTTAAGTCCAATGTCTCATTTTCCTCAGGGACAGTTTTTATTGACTTTTTTTTTTTTTTTTGGTATAGGGACCTCGTTTTCATGTTTCTTTGCATGTCTCAATTTTTTGTTTAAAACTGGACATTTAATACAATGTTTCAACTCTGGAAGTCAAATTCTTCCAGGGTATATTTTTGTTATTTATTTAGTGACTTTTCTACACTAATTGCGTAAAGTCTATATTACTCTCTTTTGCCCCTGAAGTCTCCTCTGTGTTAGCTTAGTGGTCAGCTAATGACTGGACAGAGATTTCAGTAAATGCCTGTCAACTGCCTAATTTTTGCCAAGGGCTTCTGGTTGCGTATTGGGACTCATCTTCAACACTCAACCAGTCAGTTTACAACTAATCGGTCTTAGCCTTTCATTTGGTGCTTGCGCTGCACCTAGGGTCAGCCAGAAGAGACAGCTCAGGGCCTTCCAAGGTCCTGGGCATGGGTATGGCATTATTCATGCCCTTTTAGATTGCCGGGAATATTCCAGAGCTTTTCAGGACCTATATGGGTATCTCATTCCTCACTTTTCCTTTGAAGCTTTTTGGTTAGCCTATTGTTTGCCCAGGTTTTCTCTAACACATCAGGGAGCTGAAATCTCAAACAATTGCCTCAAATTATTTTCTTCAAGTACCCCCAGGAAAAAGGCTTTTTTGCACTTAGGGAAGGTCTAGTCAGGTCAAATAAAGGCAATTCTCTGGGAATGGAGTTTTGAAAGAGCTCCAACCTGTTCTGCCCGCTCCCATGGCCTCCAGACTCCTGGTGATTGTGGCTATTGGCTTTCTAGGCTCGTGCCGAGATGGGGAGTGGGGGCATAGGAATAGCACAAATTAAAACAGCACAAACCTCACTGTTCTTAACCAGGATTTAGCCATTGAAAAAAATGCTCGCTAGATCTCTGCAGTCCTTTGGTTAATTTCCAGTGTTCTGAAAATCTTGATTCTGACATTTTTTGCCAATTTCTCTGCTTTTGTAGAGAGAATGTTTGGAGGTTCTTACGTCACCATTTTCACTGCAGTCACTCCTATATTTTTCTTTGCACTATAATTAGTCATATAGTTAAATGCTAGCTGAATTAATGAAAATTCACTAATAGCAGAATGCATCTTTCTTTCCAGAAACTTCTCTGAATGTTTTTTTACTTCTCTTGTTATATTTTAGGACTATGATGATGGATATGGCACTGCTTATGATGAACAGAGTTACGATTCCTATGATAACAGCTATAGCACCCCAGCCCAAAGGTAAGATTCAGTCTTTGTTACCAGACCCCACAACAGATACTCATGTCCTTCCATGTTCATATGCTCTAGGGGAAGCATGATAATCAGCTAGTGAGGGTAATTTGGCCTGCCCTGTTTTGTTTTTCATTTGTTTTAATTGGAGAAGCACTGTATGATCCACCAAGTGACATGTATTACCACACCCAGGTTTATTGTAATGTTAAACAAATTAGGCTTGGGGGAAAAAACTGGAATTTTATTTATTCTAAAAATTTGATTTATGTGTTCAATATATTTTGAGGTGGGACAATAGCCTCAAAAGTGTGTGACTATTCAGTCTCAAGGCCAAAAATTACACTGGAAATGTGTAAATATTCTACATTGTCAGTGTTTGTAGAAGAAAGTGTCAAAAGTTTTGTTTCCTACTCGTAGAATTTTTCAGTTTCTTAGCAGCAGTGCTCCTGTTTTCTAACAACTTCAAATTCTCACTTGTGAATAATAAGTTAGTTCCAGTTCATTTTCCAAAGAAGTATTTACCCAGAAATAAATGTCATCGTAGGCAAAAAAGAGAGCTTTATAGTTAACCTCTTCTGATAATATATCTTGATGTTCACTGATATACAAAATCAGTATTTATTCTGCTGAGAATGTTTTCCTAAATGCCCAGAAACCTTTTGTTTTATGTTCACAGTTCTAAGTGGAAGAAAAAGATAGACACACACCAAAATATTGGCTTTGGAGTAATCACGAAACATAAATAAATATGGACTATGTGGTTATTTTGATAAAGCATAAATTCACTTTTGAACTCATGTGGTGCCAGTCAAGCTTTGAACATACAGGTTCTCTTATTTGTTAACTCTAGTATTGAGGTTGACATGGATATAAAAAACTTCATTTTTTTGCCCTTGCCAAATCATCGCCTTATATAACTTGTGACACTTAAGTAGCCTTCGAACTTTGGCTCTCAGCAGGTCGTTTATAGTGGAAGCCTTGTGCATCATGTTCATATCCTTGAGTGTGCTGGGAGTAGATGAGCTCCGAGTGTGTATCGAGCCCAGTGACTGGCACATTGTGAATGCTAGACAGGACTTCCCAGCAACTTAATGAAGTATGTGGTGCTATTCCTCTTGCATAAGTAAAGAAAAGGAGCATAAAATTAACTAATTTGCCAGAAATCACACAGTAAGTGGAAAGATGAAATTCTAAGTCAGATATTCTAACTCAAATATTTATACTCTTTATAAATAAGTCCTTCTCAGATTTTGTTTAAAAACATACATATCCACAGATATTTCAATTTGCAGTCTAAATGTCCTGGCAAAGCAAGTCTCCCACCCCCACAACATTTGCTGAGTGCATACTATATATCTCTGGCAGTTTCCATAAGTTCTGTAAGGCCTGCCGTCTAGGTCGCTTGAACACATCACTCCTGACAACAGTCCTATAAGGCAGGTGGTATTACTGTAGAAGAGGAGACTGAATAACCATGAGATTCTGGCACTTGCTGTGACTACACATTTGATAAGTGGTAACTCGGGTGTGTGACTGCCAAGTTCTTAACCCTGGTACATTAGGACTAGAGTCTCACTGCACGTTTCTGTCAATTCTGTCCCTATATCCATTATAGTACAGTCATGGGCCGCTTAAATTGGATACGTTCTTAAAAAAATGCATTCTTAGGCAATTTCATTATTGCATAAACATCATAGAGCGTATTTTACACAAACCTAGATGGTATAGCCTCTTGCTCCTAGGCTACATGCCTGTACAGTGTGTTAATGTATTGAATATTGTAGGCGGCTACTGCCCAATAGTAAGTATTAATGTATCTAAACATATCTAAACACAGAAAAGGCACAGTAAAAATATGTTATGAAAGATAAAAAATGGTACACTTACCGTGAACAGAGCTTGCAGGACTGGAAGTTGCTCTGGGTAAGTCAGTAAGTGAAAGTGAAGGCCTCGGACATTATTGTACACTACTGTAGGCTTTATAAACCCTGTATACTTATACGTAGGCTACACTAAATTTATTTTTTAAATGTATTTATTTATTTAATAATAAATTACCTGTTAAAGCCACTGACTTTTTTACTTTGTAAACTTTTAGTATTTTTTTTTAATTTTTTGACTCTTTTGTAATAACAGCTTAAATTGCAAATATACAGCTGTACAGAAATATTTCCTTTCTGGTATTCTTATTCTATATGCTTTTTTTCTATTTTTTACTTTGTAAACTTTTTTGTTAAAAGCTAAGACACAAACACACATGTAGCCTAGACCTACACAGGATCAGGATCATCAAGATGGCACTAGATAATAGGAATTTTTCAGCTCCATTATGATCTTAATGGATCATCCATTGTATATGCGGTTCCTTATTGACCAAAACACTGTTGTGCAGGTGGTGACTATTCAGTGCGTTGGACTTTCAAATGCAGGTGGATTTTATTTGAACCATATGCACAGTATAGTGATGTTTATAGTTTGATTAATTCTGTGGGGGAAAAAAAAGGGACCTAATTTTTATTGAGTGCCTATTGTGTTTCAAATACTGTGCTAGTCCTTTTTATATTTGATTTCAGTAAATATTCATGAGCATTAGCCTAATCCTATGCAATAAATATGATTACCTCCAGTTAGTAGATGTAGAAACTGAGATGTAGCTTTTTAATGAAGAGTATAGGCAATATAAGATTAGAGTCCAAATAATCTTTTGTTTTTCGATATTTGATATGAAGTACAAAATTTAAAGCATTTACTCTGTTAAATACTATGATCTGTTAAGAAGAGAGATATCACAGTGTAACCCCGGTAAACTGATAGCAAACAAGAGGGAGCCCACATTTATGTAGAGCCTACTGTAAAATCAGGCTTGGAATTTAATCCGTTACTTACGTGTCCTATTTAGTCTAACTGACAACAGCAAGAGTTAATATATGTGATCAACCTATGGTTGAAAGAAATAATGACTAATACTGAATGTAAACTTACAAAGCATATTAATATGATTGATAACAGGCATTCATTCCTATGGTCATTTATTTGAATAGTCAGTGTTTATCGAATGTCCATATTTTGCTAGGCATTGTGCTTGATGCTTGGAATACAAAGATTGTTAAGACAGAGACCCTGTCCTTGAAACCTCACTATCTAGAAGGAAACAAATAATAAATATTTAAATACAATGCAATATGGTAATCATGTGAGAGGTCTGAGGAGAAATTCATTGTTTTCGTAAGATGACAATGCTAAAATCTGGTTGGGAATACTGGCAACATTTTCCTGAAAAAGTGCAGGATAAATAGCAGTCACCAGGTGACAAACAAGGAAGGGCATTTCACAAAGCAAGTCGAACAGGGCACAGAGGCATGAAACATTAAGTTTTGTGTGGCAGCTACACTACTTTTCTAGGGCTAGAATGTGTGATGCACAGGCGCTGTGGGGAGAGAGATGAGCCAGAGGTGGACTGACGGCATATTTCCCACTCAAGGAGCTGAGGCTCGTACTGAAGACAGTAACAGGGAGCCATTGAAGAGTTACCTGCAAGGGAATGATGTGTTTAGCCTTGAATTTAGAGATGTTGATTAGATGACAGTGTAGAGGCTGGATTGGCAGGTGGTGAGCCTAGAGGCAGAGAGCAGTCAAGAGGCCAGTATATCATAAATTATAAGCCCTGTAAATATCAGGAAAGACTCACCAAAAGAAACCTCTTATATGACAGCCAGTCTACCTTCTTTGAGGTGATCTTTTGCGTGCTACAACTTGTCTTACCTGAAAGAGTACAGAGAATTGTATGAGAATTGCACATATTGGCAAAGGCAGAAGCCACTGTTTGTTAGGTACTCTGAATGTTCATTTTTAATCCCCATAACGTGTGAATTAAACATCTGTGTCTTTTAAAGAAGAAAACTGTGGTTCACAAAAATTAGGTAACTTGCTTCAGATCATACAAGTTATTAATAGAAGCAAAGGAGCCAAGCTTTGAACCCCAGTCTGTGTGACTGTAAGCATGAGTCTTTTCTACTTAAGCACTCTTAGACTTAACTAAATGATGGCTTTACTATAAATTGAAATGAAGCAGCTGAATTATGGACTAGGGTGCAATGCTTTTATACACTATATTAGTTCGCTAGGGCTGCCGTAACAAAATACTACAATCTTGGTGACTTACAGAAATTCATTTTCTCATGGTTCTGGAGGCTGGAGGTCCAAGATCAAGGTGGGTTATGTTTCTCTTGAGGCCTCTCTCCTTGGCTTGCAGGTGGCTGCCTTCTTGCTGTATCCTCTCTTGCTCATTTCCTCTGTGAATATGCATCCCTAGTGTCTCTTTGTATATCCAAATTTTCTCTTCTTATAAGGACACCGGTCAGATTGGATTAGAACCTACCCTAAGGACCTCATTTCAGCTTAAACCACCTCTTTAAAGGCACTGTCTTCAAATATAGTCACAATCCAAGATACTGGGGTTAGGGCTTCAACGCGTGAATCGGAGAGGGGCAGGGTGCGCAACACAGCCTATAACACGCACATATCATAACACAGATTTAAGCACAGCACTGTATGTCTCAGAATTAGGAACTTAGTATAAACCAGTTAGGATAGCAAAATTTTGGGCCTTCCCTGAGATCAAATAATTGATAAGGAAATCATCGTCGCCTTCGTTGTGGTGTTTACTGTGTGCTTGATATTATTTCATGGACTTTACAGAAATTGTTTCTCCCCTCTCAGCATCACCTGTGATATTGCCAAATTCAAGTCTAAACATTACCTTGCAAACAGGTTCAAAGAGGTTAAATTGCTTATCCAAACTCACAAGGGCAAGCATCGGTACAAATAAATCCACCTTGGCCCCAAAGCATTCTCTTTTATTCTCTGCCCCATTGCCTTTCAACTCTCCTTTTGTTGCGGTTTTGTATATGCAGATTAGTTGCTGGAACTAAATCCTATTTGTATTTCCCATATATAGTATTAAAAAATCTAATACTTTGTGATGCTTTTGGATCTCCTAGGAATGCATTGGCTGCTGCTGCTCTCCAGGAGCACACAGTCCTCACACTCACCAGTAGATAATACCGTGTAACACTTGGTGTCTGTACTCTAAAATGTCTTGACTTTGACACTTCAGGTTCTGTGAAACCCATTTTGTATTTAAATCATTCTCACAATTCAAAATTTGAAAGTGCATTCTATGCTATAGCTATAGTTTGGTATTACTGCAGAGTTCTTTTCTTGGTCTCCTTTTAGAGTACAAAGCTGCTCTGAATATGACACGTCCTGGTGTAGGGGCCAGGACTGAGCCAGATGTTAAAGCTCACTGTCCACTGTGGTAGCCACAGGACATGTAGCTGTGGAACAGTTGACATGTGGCTAGTCCAGCGTGTAATGTGCCGAAAGTGTAAAACACCACATTCCAGAGGCTTTATTTGAAAAATAGAATGTCAAACAAATATGTTGTTAAAATTAATTTCACTTGTTTCTGTTTAACTTTTTAAAATGTAATGTACCAAGAAGCTTTGAATTACAAATGTGGCTTTCATTTTCTTTCTCTTAGCACTGAGTTAAATGATTCTGGCTATGTTTGTCTCTGTCATTACAACATAGTGCAGTGGTCACCAGATTAGGGTACACACTCAGGAATAAGCAAGACAATTCACTAGGTGCAGAAAGATAATTAGAGAGCATCAACTCATATTCATGCTTTTTAAATTTCTATTTTAATGTTCTGTACTTTAAAATATAATTTTGTAATATTATAGTATACATAAGCACATTACAGTTACAAGTTCAAAAATGTTTTTCTTTCTGATGCAGTTGTATTATCAAAAACATTCCCAAGACTCATGCCACCTTGGTTAAGAGTGACAGACCTGGGGTCAGACCCCACTTTAACACTGCCAGGCTGTGTGATTTGGGACAAGTTATTGAACCTCTCTAAGGCACAGTTTATCAAATATGTAACTATTAATTTCGACTTTAGAGCAGCAGTCCCCAACCTTTTTGGCACCAGGGACCGGCTTCATGGAAGACAACTTTTCCCGGGGAGGTCTGGGGGAGGTGGGGAGGAGGCAGAGCTCAGACTGTGGTGAGAGAGATGGGGGGCGGCTGTCAATACAGATGAAGCTTTGCTGTTCATTCACTTCCCTGCCCCCCTTCCCTAAGTAGTTGGGGAGGGCAGAGCTCCCTAACAGGCCCCTGCAGTTGGGGACACAGCTTTAGAGGGCAGCAGGTAGTCTCTGTAAACTGTGTGGAGGGAGATAACATCACCAATGCCATTCTCTCTGCCAGAGGAGGCGGTGAGATAACTTATATCAAGGAGGTAGCACACGTGGACACTGAGTCAACCTTAGTCCCTGCCTTCCTTCTGCAGCTCTAAACTACTACTGATTTCACACAAGCATGGCTGTGAAGTGCAGGTACTGGTAAATCTGGAAGGACTGTGCAAGTAAATGTTTTCTAATGAGAGGGGTACCTGACAAAGGGCTTGTCCCCACCTGGACGGTCAGTACCGATATGCACTGTACACTGGGAGTGAGTGAGATGAATAGCAAGCAGCCCACTTGAACCCAGAATGGATAGAACAAGGCAACAGGGTGGTGTGGCGCCCACTGTGTATTACCTGCTACGTGAAAGGTTTTTTTCAGAAATGTCTTTGAAAACTTCTTTAGTCCTAATCATTTTGACAGTGTTTTGTTGCAGAAACAAGTTTCTCTCAGGAGGTTTTACAAATTAGGACTTTTTTCTCCCAACTTTCAAATGCCTTGTATTAAAATTAAAGTACAAATGAGAATCCCTGCAGAGTGATAGAAAATTCAGTGTAGTTCAGCTACATTTCCCCATTGATTTTTATACTGACCTTGATAACGCTAGTATTGTAGTGTAAAACAAAAACATTGTTTATCTAATTTGCACATTTAATGAGTAACAAGATGTTAACACAATTACTGTGAAGAGAAGTAAAAATATTCTTTACAATGTTGGAATTGTTCTAATACATACTGGCTCAAAATAGTCATTGATTACTTCCTATGGACACCCAGCTTCTGAATAGCTATTATAGTCTAATGAATAAAAAAGAACAGGTGCTAAATGGCCTCAGCCCTCAGGGCCCTGCCTCTGACATGACTTGAGCCTTCAGAGATACCTGTAGTTTTGATTCCCAAAAGCCCTTTGTAAATATATTTATTTTATTCTAAATCAAGTAGAATTAGTTTACATTTGATATCTTATTTATAATCCTAATAACAATTACATATTTTTAGTCTGTGTTTTTTAATACTTGTGAATTCTCCAAAGAACTATTTGACTCCTGTAGTGATCGTAAAATAAGTAGTACAAAAATGGATCCAAAAAAGTATAAACGACCCCCTGAAGGTATGTGGATGACTGCATAATAAAAATATTTAGCTTCTGAATGTGTTTATTGCTGATCTGCTGATTTCCCACACACTCTGCAGTTTAGACTGTACTTTCAAGCACATATTTCATTTCGTCCCCCCAAATCTCTATGATCTTCCTGAAAATACCTTTAAATTCCTGAAAAAGGAATTAAAAATAACAACTGTCACTTTTAGAGAATCCATGAAGTCTAGCACCCAGCTATCTATGTCCTTTCTGTACATTTTCCCCCATTCTCATAATGACCCTACATGGTGTGTTTTTCCCTGTAAGGGACTTAGAATTGAGATGTTTAGCAACTTTCCCAAGAACACAAAACTGAAAAGTACTTGAGCCTAGGTTTTTGCCTGACTCTAAAAATCATTATCCAGCCAAAAGATTTTTTTTTTAAATTAGAAAATCATTGACTTGTTTTGCAACAAAACAACACCTAAGCCTCTTTTATCCAAATATACAGAGTGACAAAAGCTGTGTAAGATTGTCAGTCTTTAATTTTACAAATAAGGAAACTGATGCTCAGAGAATTTGAGCTTGACCAAAGTTACAGAGCTAATTAGTAACAGTTAGTCCTCATACACAGTTCTCTTCAAGATCAAACTTATGTTCTTTTGCTTAATTTGAAGGCAACTAGTAAATAAAATATGTTCCTATAAATGTAGAGAAGACCAGAACTCCTATACTCACCATGTGGAATCTTCATGCATGATCTCCACAAGTGTAGAGAAACACAGTAGCAGGGCATAGGCGTGCTAGTGGTAATAAATCAATTGCCACTGTCAGTTCACTCTTTAATGTTCTTGAGAATACATGAGATTTATCACTGAGGAATTGTAGAATAATGGTAGTAAATGAAAACAAAGTCCACCAGGGAGATGTACTACATCATTTGGATTTAGCACTGCCATCTGCTTAATAACGTTGAGAAGACTACGGCAGTGCTTATGATCAGCCATTCATAGCAGTGACAGATGCTGCGGAGAGTGAACATACCAGGGAAGGAGGTTCATTACTAAAATGTGGATTATGTGACAGGGTTTCTAAAAAGTGTGTATGTTGGTTATCAAACCCCAATTTTAAATTTTCACTATAGAACTTTAAGGTCCATAAGATAAAGACCCACTCAGTAAATCTCCCCATGTTTTCTTTCTCCAGGTTTCATATTAATACATTCTTAAAATGTATTTTTATTGACTTTTAAAAGAATTGTCCTTACAAATCTTGCATATATAGTCTCTTTTTGGTCAAAGAGAACAATATAACTTCTATATAATTTTTGACCTTAATATTAGGTGGCATAATTTAGTAAAGAAAAGACAATGGCTATAAATCTGCACAAACCTGGATTTGAATCCCAGCTCCATTATTTCCTTAGCTGTGTGATTTTGACCGGGTTACTTGAGTCTTTTCTCATCTATAAAATGATGACAGTAATATTTGACTTGTAATATTATGATTAAATGAGATAGCAGATGTAGTGTAGCAGTTCAGTAAATTTACTGTAGTAGCATGTAATGGGTACCACACACTGTTCTAAGCAGTTTACATACATGTAAAGGTAGGTACTCTTATTTTGCCATTTTTTATAGATGAAGAAATTGAGGCTCAGAGATTATGAAACTCCCCTAAGTTCATGGAGAGTAATTACTGGAGCTGGCAAGCAAAGCTAGGCAGTCTAAGATGCTGCTATCCTACCCCTCTACATACTGTTGTTGTTATGAGTTTAATTATTGCATCTAGAAACTGTTACAGTCTTTTCTGAGGAAGTCTCCAGATAATAAAATTCTAACAAATAAGCAATATGAATAAAATTATGCATGCCATTTTGATGCCCCATTTTTGAAATAAAAAGTTGTTAAAGACTCATTTAGTTTAGATTTAGTCCTAAAATGTGTTAGAAACATAGACTTAACAAGAAGAACAATAACGAAAATCATAGACTTGAGGTCAAAGCTTGAAGTTACTTGTCTAAGGTTCATTTATAATAGAGAATGTCAGTGCTTGAATTTCTCAGAACTTATTTAAACCTCATTTATTGGACTCATTACTTTAAAAATGGAAATAATTTAGACATATGGATTATATTTTTCCCTTGTATTTGTCACGAGGGCGTATGTTCCTTTTGGAATGTAATTTATGAGTATGCATTGAGAGTCTTAAAAATGTTTGTAACCTGTGGCCCAATATTTGCACAATAAGTACCTGAACTTACCAGTACAACAGTGAGTGTTTGACAGCGTGAATATATTTGAGGGCTCTTTAAAGAGAGTAAGTGGTTTCTGGCAGAGTTCAAGGAAAGAGAGGGATAGATGATGAATCAAGTTTCTCACTTCACCTATTGGGTGGACTGTGATATATAATTAATTAAAATGGGTAATAAGATTTAGAGAAAAGTTAGTAAGTTTGGGACATGTCGAATTTCAGGTGTCAACAGAATTTTAATGATTACATTAAATAATTGACATAGAAATATTTTACATAGTAATAAGTCTTTACACAAATGGTAACTGTTATTCTACCCCAATTTTTTTCAGTAATTACAAAATGTACTATTATGGTTAGATTTTTACTCCAGTTTTTTAGATAACTGAATTGTACTTTTATTTTTGGTATTCTCTTTTTTTAGTGTCCTAAAATATATGTACCCAGTATTTTTACATGGTTAATGATCCTACCAGAAATTAGGACAGGTTGATCAATCCCACAAGTATATTAAACAAGATAGAGTGACAATATTATACACTTAGGAATCACACCTGACCTTTCCACTTACCAGCCATATATGTGATCTTTCACTAACCCTTAATTTCCCCATCTGCAATAGTAGCACCCAACTCACAGGAGATATATGTAAGAGTAAGTGAGAGAATATACTTAAACAGTTTAGGATAGAAGCTGGCACATAGCACTCAAAATTTTTTAACTGTACTTTATTTAGTTTTCATTGCTAGGCATTTCGCTGGTGCTCATTGAGTACTAGTGACTATGGTGGGATTATCGTGGGCATTATCGTCATCACCTTGTGATAGATTGCCTCCAGATCGGCTCATGGAGGATCATTTTCTATACGAAATACCACCAGCCTAACTTGAAGCACACTACAAGTTTAAATGGAATAATTGTTTTTACTTTTTTGTTGGTTGCTTCTTACTCTGATACTTTAGATTTCTTTAAAGGACCAAAATATAGACATATACGTGGGAAAGTAGAGAATTAATCATCAAAACTTCCATGCATTCCCTAAATCTACCATTTATAAGGATTGTTGTACCACATACCACATGAAAATGAGTTTATGTTGTTTATAAGTTTACAAAATATAAATTTACATAATCCAATTGCAATCTGTTTTAATTGATTAATACTATAAAAAGCATTGTAGTACTCTTAGACATTGCTAAATTTTAGAGACATTGAAAGTAAAAGATATGCATAGGTGTATAGAATGCAAAGACATTTTAGATATAGAAAAAAACTGTGCATATCATCTTGGCCAAAGTAATATAAACAAAATAGTGTTTCAGTTAAGACTTGGTTAATGAAAGTGTGACCATGGGCAAGTTACTTAACCTGTGCTCTAGGTTTCTCATACATAAAATGGGGATAATAATAATAGTAACTACCTCATAGGGTTGTTGTGAAGTTAAATGCAATTTAAATATTGAGAGTGCTTTGATGCCTCGCACATTGTAAATGCTGTCATTGAAGCTCTTTAATCCTTTATCTAAAACTTTTTTTTTTTTTTTTATCTAAAACTCTTGAAGCTAAATGTCTTAGATTCAGAATTTTGAAATTTTGGAAAAACAGTGTGGACATACCATATGTTAATACAGCTCCAGGAGAGTCTTGTTTGTGCTTCTGCAGGATAATGATTGTTCCTTGGATTATTTGGATTTCATGGTCAAGGAAACTTGATTACAGAGGGGTGAAAGAAAGCATGTGCAGCAATTTCAAAAACAAGGGTATTTCTCAAGGGGAGGTTTGTGGCATTCAGCCTTGGCAGTTTGTAATCCCACCAAGTATGACAATATTGCTAGTGCTAGCAAGTCATTTTTACCATAGGATTTATTAAAGAACTAATTCAAGACCATTCCTTCTGCTAGAAGCCATCACTTTGGAAAGACCTTTCCATGTTCTCATAAGTACTAAGCCTCCTTTGTTTCCAAAATACCCTGTGCTTGCCTCTCCTCCAGAAGTACCTACTAGATTATTGAGAATCTGTCTCCTTTTTGCAAAGAGCCCCTCAGTGGCAGGGACCCTTTTGTACTCATCTTCATATCCCTCAACACCTAGTATAGTACTGATCAGAAAAGTGATCTATGTGTGTTTTTCAGTTGAACTGATAACATGTAAGGATGCTTGTTTTGTTGGAAACACAGTAAGAAATATGGTACCATTGAAAGTCTAATGTGAAAATGGATGTCACTCAACTCTGGCTGCATAGAAGAGTCACCCATGCAGCCTTTAAAAAAAAAAAGAAACAAAGAAACAAAGAAAATGATGCCCAAGAAAATCACCTGTTTGCTTATTACTTTTTAATCTGGGTCTTGGTATAGCCCAAGTATCTATAAATTTCTTAAACTCTACAGGTAATTTTGATAAGCAGGCAAGGTCGAGAACTACTTAATGTAGACTATTAAGTAATATATAAATGAGGTAATATATATAAAGCACTTTCCACAATGCCTACCAGATAGTTGCTAATACTTGTTTCCCCAAAAAGTAAATTACCGGCATTTCTGATATGTCTTCCATTCATTTGTTCAGCAAACAACTACTGAGTTACTGAGTACCTATTATTGTGTTCCAAATTGTTCAAAAATATCTTATTCCAAAGGGAAATTTGAATATTTCTATTCAGAAGAATTTGAAATTATGAATTGAAATGTAAAAAAAATTAAGGATTATAGAGTACTTATGAGACCCACTGCCATCAGAGGGTTTTTGCACAGAGTTAAGCAAACTGAAAATCATCCTGTCAATGAAGCCAACTGTGCCTAACACATTTAAAACTGTCTCTTTTAGAATTTAAGCTCTACAAGGGCAGGGATCTTTATCCTTTTTTGTTTGCAGATACTTCTTAAGCACCTAGAATAGAGAGTTTTTGTTGAGTGGGTGTCTGCTGAACTATGACTAGTACAGATGACCATTTTACCAAGCAAACCAGAAGGAGGGGAAGGGCACAGATAGCACGCGCAGGGGTCCTGTGAAGGACTGACTTGTGTGCGCTGGTAGTCAGCAGTCCTTCAGCGAGGCTACAGCCTGGAAGGCCTAGGAAGGAGGGTGCACACAGTATCTAGAGAAGACGGGTAGAGGCCATTTTGTGATGGACCTGAACACCAGGTTCAGGAGTTTCACACCTTGTTTCGGTCCTAATAAGTCAAGGTGCTCTGCATACCCATCACCACCAGAGGGGTCCAGGCTAGTGCCCTCTGGCCTCTGGAGCACCGCAGCCTGCCTGCCCCTGCCGCTTGCCCCCCTGTACTCCTGAGCTCCTTCCCATCTTTTCTCTGCGCTGCAGCCAGTGATGTTTTCCCATGTGATTGTATGCTCTCATAATACCGAGCAGTTTTCCTTCGCCGCTACAATTTTATATTGAAGCAATTCTTTAATCAATGTCTGTTTCCTTTTTTAAATCTGTTCGGTCGTATCTCCGAGTGCCTAGCACAGTACTGAAACATACAAAGTATTCGATAAATATTTATTGAATAAATGTTAAGAAGTAGAATTTTGCTTTACATCAGTAATATTAAAACAAAGTAGGTATTCTTATCAAAATTTCTTAACATTGATTTCAAATGCAATGCTATGGGTAACATAGTTTAAATTATTTTAATTCTGCTTATTTGAAGAAGTGAGTCTGTATAATTTGATATGCAAATTGATGCACATCAGTGTGCTGCCAGATTCCCCACAAACAATGAAAACCATTTGCTAGCCTAACATTGTATCTAAGGAAAATGCTGACAATCCCATAAAAAATCATGAGGCTTTCTTCCAGACTTAATTATTTCACATATGTAAATATTGCAGATCACAATCAATGTTTTCTTAAAAAGTAAAAGATATGACTTTGAAATACAAATATCAAATGTATTTATCAGAAATCTCCTTGAAAAGATACCTCAATACAGCAGATGGAAGGACTAGCTGGCTGCAAAAACAAATGCAAGATTAACAAATGATCCAAAGAAATACTATAAACTGGCTCGTAAAATGTTGATAGACCATTTCTAATGTTATTGGAAGAGCCAAAGAATCCAATACCAAAAGATTATATGCCTTGGCACCCAATGTAGTTGGACTTGGGAATCAGGAATAGAAATAGAAATAGAAATAAATAGGCTTAATGAACCCAAACCTGATCTTGTTCTCCACCCACAGAGAGAACTTATCAGTACATATTTCATTCTCGCTCACCTTCCCAGCCTCCTGCTGGCTTGGGAACTAATCCCGACCCCTTTCCCACTGCCACAGTCTGTGGTGGCAGTTCTCATTAGGACATTTTCCCATTACATCAACCTGTTCTATCAAATTCTAATAGATACTTTCAATACTGCATACAAAGAATTCTCATTAAAATTACTTGTGATGTCTAGTGACGGTATATGTGATTGATAGTGTTTTTTAAGTCATCCTTTGCCAGGAAAACAGGTTATAAACAATGAATCTCTTTCCTTGTGTTGTCATAAGAAACCTTAGTTCTAATATTAGTGTTTCTGAGAAATTAATTCATTGTTGAAATTAACTAACAACTACAGTAGAAATACTGAAGCTTGAGTCAAAAAACATGTCTGAATTTGAATCTCAGCTCTGTCATTTGTTGTGTGACCCTGAACAAACCACATGGTAAACCTTATGAAACCTTATGTTTAATTAATAAAGTGAGTATTCACCTTCCTAAAAGTTAAATAAAATTTACGAAATTGAGAAACTGTGTAAATGTAAGGAAACCATTAGTTATTGTTGGTATTTTTGTTAGGCTTCTATCACTAGAGATAAGTTCCTCCCTCTTCTCTTAGGCGAGAATGAATGTTTGCTGAATAGATTGATTGTATGACATCAAAATAAGCACTCTGGAAAAATGTAACTCATTTAGAAAGGACTTCTTTAATATTGTTAACAATAGCTGTCCTCGAATAAGAGCTTAATATATGTATATGTGATACATTATTTCATTTAAGCCTTATGACAATGTTATGAAAGATGTATTTTTAAAACTATTTTACAGATGAGAAAATTAAATTAATTTTGCCCAGGCTTACAAAGAGTAAATGCTAAAGCCTAAATTCCGATATATATTTGTTTGGTTCCAAAGCCTGGTTCTTAACTATTAATTCTATACTACCTTCAAAAATTATTGAAATAAGATGGAGAAACCTGCTTAAAAATGAAAATATGAGCATACAGGAAAGTCGATATGGCATTGCATAGACATCACGACATCAACATCAGTAGGTGTTCTGTGAAACGTATACACTGAGACTTCTTTTGCATGGGTGACCCAGGTATGTTGGAGAAAGAAAAAAGGCACAGTGTGAACTGAAGAGATTGTTGTAAACAAAACATTGTTTTCCTTTTAGTCTTTTACTTTTTCTTGGAATCTAATAAAAATTCATAGTTTTTTTTCAATTATGTACAACCATCTGCAACCTTTTGAGAAACTTTTCAGTATTAAGGAATAGCAGGACAATGCCATTTTCTGTTAAAATATTAATAAGAAAATGTGGTTAGATATCTCTGTATCAGAAAAATGTAGGGATACTCAGCATCCCTTATTTCAGAGTGCACTGCTGTATTCTTTAGAACTGAGTTAAGCTCTGAATTAATGATAAATTCAATCAAATTAAAGGTTTATTTTTCTCACATGCAAGAATGTAGGTAACTTCAGGCTAATGTGACAACTCCTCTACTTACTAAGGATCCAGGCTTCCTCTGCTTTCTCTTTCATCCTCCTTCACCCCAGCATCTATCCCAAGGCTCATGTCAGTCACAATGGCTGTTATAGTTCCAGCCACCAAGTTGGGGTTCAGACAAGGAGAAGGAAGAGTAGAAAGCCATGTCTCCCCAGGTGAGTCAGTCTTCTATTAGGAAATTTATTGGAAGTTTCACTCCATGAGTTTTGCTTCTGTCTCATTGGCTACCTAATCTGCAAAAGTGGCTATGAAATGGAGTTTTTTTGGATTAATACATTATCACTAGTACTTTGCCCCTAGTCTTGTAAGATAGGGTCTGTTGATAAGAGAGAAGGTGAAAATGCATGTTAAATAAGCAGCAAATGCCTGTTGGTTCTTCCCTCTTAACATATAAATCAGTTCTTTTAGATTTTTTTCCTTTTACTGAAATATAGTGTATGTACAGCAGAGCATAAATTCACACCTATCTGAAATAAATAGTTCAGTGAATGTGCGCATACGTATACACCCACATAACTAAGAGGAGAACATTTCTGGCATCCCAGAAGGTTCTCTGGCTCTTTCTTTTAGACTTTGATTATGAGATATCTTACTTCAAGTTTATCTCCTTTTGTCTCTCTGAATTACATGGCTTTTTTAAAAAGTACCCAAACATATGTCTTATTATTCCGAGAATGTAGTGACTGATGGTTAAATTAGATGGTAGTGAAAAGCAGCTGGTCTGTGGAAAGAATCTACACTTGGCAGTCAGAGTAACTAGACTCCTATCCTGAGCCATGTGACTTCAGTTAGACAAATGCCTTTATGGCTCTGATTAGCTGCTTTCTTATTACTAAGCCAGATTGAATGATGTTGTTCTACTTAGAATGCCTTTTTCTTCATCTTTGTGTAGCTTTTCTCTTAGTTGTCAATTTAGGTTTTTCTTCTTCCAGGAAGCCTACACATGTCCCCTAAAACTGTTTGAGGTGCCCTACCTCTGTGTTCTACAGAACTCGGGACTTCTCAGTGTCACAGTACGCCATTTGCCCGTTTACCCTTGTCTGGCTTGCATAGTAGGCTGTGTTTTATCACAAAGACTGAATCTTGTTCACTGCTGCATTCCCAAGTCCCATCCCATAGTAGGTACTCTATAAATATCTGCTGAACAAACATTGAATGAAAAAGCTGGTATCTGAACCTCCTAAATTCCCACTATGATCATCTTACAAAAGATAAAATAAGAGGTGAGAGTTTCTGTACTCTTAACTGGTAGAAAAGTATTGTTTTTTAACCTGAATTTATAAAATAGAGATAATAATTGTATTGCACATTTAAGGATGGAAGACAGTTGTGTAGAATAGTTAGCACAATACATGGCTCATAATAGGTATTTGATAAGTGGTCTCTATTCTTAGTGTTATATTAAATCTTTGTTTGCATGTCCTTGTGTCTCCTGGGACTGTGAACTCACTGTCTTTACATGTTCGACCCTTAGCATCAAATGGTAGTAGGTCCTGCTCTAAATTAGACTTGCCAAGAACTTCCAAGGCACGCACTTCCTTATTGCTTTCTCCGAGTAATCTGTCTTCCTGATTCTTTTGGACACAGTTATTCTCAAGCTGTATGGAGAACAGAATAAGAGAAAAAGGATTCTGAGTGTCTCATGAGAGATTAAGGTTAAACATAAAACAAGAACTTTCTGGCAGGCCTGATCGAGTGTACTACTGTGACAGGTTACTGGGGTTTCATCTCTGGAAGTCTTTGAAAGGGGAGAGGTAATCATCTCTCTCAGATGATTAAGACAGTTTAGCCTGAAGGCCAGCGGATGAGCTGCGTGACCTCTCAAGGTCCATTTCTTCCCTTTGATTCAGCAAAGTACCAGTACGTTTCTGCACTTTGTAGTGGAGGTGAAATTTAGAAGTATTTCACAGTAGAGAGGAGAAGGAACTGCTATAAAAGGCAAACTCGTGGCTCTGATTCTGTGGCAAATCTGTATTAGTATTTGAAATCTTTTTATTTGACAAAGTGACTTTTATATCTGAAATGAGATTTTGCAGACTTAATTAGAACAATAGGGTTAGGAATAGTAGTCACCATTTATTTTATGCTGACTACATGGCAGGCCAGTGGAAAGTGGTGTATGCGAACTCATTTCATTATTGCCCATTCATTATTGTGCTGGCTGTAGGACATTATCATGCTGCAGTAATCACATATTGAGCAAAACTATAAGCCAGATTACTTCACTTATTCATTCCTTCTTTCCGTGTGTTTATTGAGCACCTTTTATGTCTGAGACTCTTTAGGAGCTGGAACTCAAAAGATTTAGCTGCCTGCCCAAGATTATCCTGCTTCTAAGTGGAAGAACAAGATTCAAAACTAAATGAACCTTTAATTCATACTGTGGGCTCTCAGTCATTATGCTACACTACACTGGATTTCTATAATAATTGACTTTGTTCATAAAATGCCTTCACATGCAATCTTAATTGATCCTCCAACAGCCAGGTGAAGCAGGTAGAGTGTGAGATGGAGAGGCATCAGTTTGAGGTGCAAGGAAGTACTGGACTTACTGATTTGGGCCATTTGGAATGCTGTCGCACTGTTTGAACCAATGTTCTATGTTTTGAGCTTGTGCCTAGCAAATGCTCTGATCCCAGTGAACTAAGTAACTCCTGTCAGGCTTCTCATTGTTTCATGGTAGCAGACTCTACCCAGATGATAACTTTGTGGAAGATTACAGAAAAGAATAATCATCTTGGACTTCCCCAGAATGAGTCCTAGGGGAAAGGTAACAATAACGATAAAGTCTAGCCACTGCATTTGTGTAGAAATGAGTAGAAACACCTTCAGAGGTGATGCATTCTGCCCCTGGACCCAGACAGTTGGGAGATGGTGTATATGAAATTGTGGGAGCTAAGAGATGAGACACCAGCCAGCATTTACAGTGGCATGCGTATGTGTGAGGGGAAGTGAGGAATGTCTGGGTCAGCAAGGTTAGAAAACCTCCTGAAAGAGGATGTTGAATGGTTGCCTCCAGAGTCCAGCTGAGCTTGATGGAGGAGCACTGTGCTTTCCTAAGGAAGGAACCTGAGTTCTGGGTTCCTGTGGTGTTCAGGGTTTCAGGAAACTGACTCCTGGGGGAGTGTCTGGGTAGCCCAATGCTGCTAATTTTGGTAACATATAACTTTAGTCTCAGAAAAATTAAGAGCATGCTTTGCATTTAAGCAGACCTTTTTTCTAATTCTGGCTTCACTACTTACCAGCTGTGTGACTTCAAGTTTCTTAATTTACCAAATCCTATTTTTTTCTAGTTTGTAAAAGGAGGATAATAATATTTACCTCAAAGAGTTATGAAGTTTTTATGTATATGCATGTATGTTTGTGTGTATATGTGTATATATACAGCCATTCATGGCTTAATGACAGGAATACATTCTAAGAAATGTGTCCTTAGGCGATTTCATCGTTGTGCGAACATCACAGAGTGTACTAACAGAAACCTAGATGGTACAGCCTACTACACACCTATGCTATATGGCATAGCCTGTTGCTCCTAGGTGACTATTAAATATTTAAATATAACCAATTTCATTATTTTTTAAATTATTAATTTATTAGTAAAAGAGGAACAGATCTGTTTGCTCATCTATTATTTTAAAATCCTATTTTGTCCCTGAAAAAAAAAATAGGGGATAAATTTTCAGTTATAGTTTTGTTTTTGTTTTTTTTAAAGAGTTTATTCTTGTGAGCAGTTTTAGATTCACAGCAAAATGGAGAGGAAGGCACAGAGATTTTCTGTACCCTGCCCTGGCACATGCACAAACCCTGTCCCCCACCTTATCAGCATCCCCCATCAAAGTGGCACATTTGTTACAGTTGATAAACCTACACTGACACATCATAATCACCCAAAGTCCTTAGCTTACATTAGGGTTCACTCTTGGTGTTGTATGTTCTGTGGGTTTGAACAAATGTGTAATGACATATATCCACCATTATAGGATCAGAGTATTTTCATTGCCCTAGAAATCATCTGTGCTCTGCCTGTTCATGCCTCTCTTCCCAATAACGCTGTCAACTTGGTTCAGTTACATGTTTTAAAATATTTTTATGGTGTATGTACTTGATATCAACCCATTTCTTAAAATAGACTTCTGTTGTAGACTAGAATTTTTGTTAACTCTTAATTAAATAGGGAGCAGGAATAATTCCTCAAGATATATTAAGCCCCACTTTCTACTTATTCTTTTTCCCAAATATTATTTACTAACTTAAGAAACATGGTAAAAGTATTTTTTTTTAAATTTGCCTTTTTTTTCCCTCCCCTGTCAGCCTCGTGATGGATGTTCTCCTGAGCAATGAAATGTCTTAATAGTCAGGTGAACAATATCAACTCTGAAAGGTCTGTAATTTAGAAAATCAGACCTTCAATTTTTGTGAGCTGATAGGATTGCTGAACCTTTCTCTTAGAAAGAGGGATTCTCTGATTAAACTATAAATTTGATCTGGCCTTTTAAATTGAAAATAATTTAAATAGTGTAAATATTGGCAAGTGTATGTGATTTTTAATTCCTAAAGAAAGTTATTTATTTTAAACTTATGTTTGTTTCTACTTTCTTATATTCTTGGCACTAGTAAATAATACATACCAGTTAGAGAACTGAAGCTATTCCCATGTTAAAACTATTCCTGATGATTTGGGGGAATCTAGATATTTTACATTGCTTATATGAAAAAATAGTTTTTCTTGACGTTTTTGCCTATCTGCCCCAGAAGACAGGATTTTTTAAATCATGGTTATTATGTGAGCTCTGAGAATAAGCAGTTGTGACATCGGGCTTTGTCCTTCTGTCTAGCTAGTTAGTAAATACTTCCTCTCTCTTCAATGCATGGACAAGGAGACAGTTTTTCAGATAAAAGAATCATTCTTTAGGCAAGTACATAACACTCCCTCTGCCATCTTCCTAAAAGTTGCTGCAGGCATGCATCCTACATCAGTGGTCCTGAAAGATTTTGGTCTCACAGCCCCTTTATACTGAAATTTGTGAGGACCTCAATGTGCTTTAGTGTATATGGTTTATATCTATTAATATTTATAATATTAGAAATTAAAACAAACATTTAAAAATATTTGTTGATAGTTAAGTATAGCAACCCATTGCTTAACATAAATATATTTTTTGTGAAAAATCACTATTTTATAAAAAAAAAAATAGGAATTGTGGCAATGTGGATTCTCATGTCTGCTTCAGCATTCAGTCTGATGTGGATATGTCATTTGGGTTTAAGTGGTTGAAATAACATACAGGTAGTTGGGAAGGGAAAAGTTACCTTTTCAGATAATTGTTGATATTCTTCTTTGATTCTGTACCAGAACTTGGCGGGTAGTAATTTCTTAAAGATTAGTTTAATATAATGTGGACTCTGAAACCCTGTCAGTAAACTTTTCATATTCTGTTACATTAAAATATCTTGGTCTGTCTCACACCTGATGAATTTTGCGACATTATGCATGCATCATTTAAAAAATACTGGTTCACTGAGTTATACATATTTTCACGATGCTGTGACACATTTCATTATGCAACATCAAAAAAATTACCACTGATCTCAACAGAAAAGTCTTTAACTATTGGCTTGCTATCAGGCTTGTTTACAGTGGCAAATACTAGTTTTCACAATGTAGTTTTTATATGAAAGTTCAAATTTTGTCACTGGTAACATACTGCCAGTTGTTTTACTCAAAGTGACAGACTCACTTCACTCATTTTTGAGAAAGTGTCTGCCAGATACTCAAGTCTGAATAAGCATAGTTTGTTGCCATACATTCTCTCAAGTAAAAGTGATGTTCTTCGAAAGAAGCAGCTGTTAGCTCGACGACGTAAAGAATTGCCCAGGTGCTTTTCCCTGAGATCACCGTTTTGCCCCAGAATTGCTTTAAGAGAATTTTTCCTGTCATCATACAGAATAATAGAAAGGTATATCCTTAATAATTGAGATTTAATAAAATTAGTAAGTATTATTACTTCATCAAGGACATTCTTAAGTGAAAAGTGCCTTTAAAAAAATACTAGTACGGTTTGGTGCCACTACCTTGATTCTTGGTAAAGCACTAACCGTTTTACCCACCTCATTTGGTGCAAATGTCAACACAGTGACAAAGACAGATAACATCTTATTATTATTGTGCAAGCATTTGACTTGGAGGAGCCCTCCCCCCCCCACCCCCCCGCAAAGGGTCCTCGGGCCACCCTTTGAAAATCCCTGCTCTAGGCCATTTTGAAGATGTAAGACGTATTAATGCTGTGGGGAGAGGTGGATTAGTGATGAGTCTAGCCACAAGAGAATAATAAAGCAAGCTGTTTAAAACATCTAAACCTTGGTGCAGCCTTGCCATCAAATGCCTTGTCCTCACAGCGTAAGCTCCTCGAGGGCAGAAGTTTCCTCGTTGCCTGCTGTCACACGGAAGCACTCTGAATGGCAGTGCGGGTGTGCCTACAAAGAGAGGCTGAGCCTTTCCCTCACGCGGCAAAATCGGCCCATCTAACTTCAGAGTTCTCAGGTGAAGAAGGACAAAAGATTAACATTCATGTATTTAGTCTGAACACATTTAGCAAAACACAGAAGACGAGAATGAAGGGAAGTCCCTGCCATCTGTTTTCCCAGGTTAGATAACAGTCGCTGTGGTGGTGGAAAAGCTCCGCGGAGGTGGTCCAGTGAGCTAAGTCAGGAAAGAGCCCAAGTGTAGCCGAGGTGCAGCCAGGCGACTGCACTTTGGCTGCAACTCTGCTTCCGTCCAACTCGTACGGCCCGATTCTAGAAATTATTCAGTATCCCCTGGGGAAATATTATTGAATGTTGTGAAAGAACTATTAGGTAAGTAAGGCTCTCATTGAAAGCAGATTAGAATTTTTTTTAGTTGTTTACCCTGAAGGACTTTCAAATCTTCAGTTACCTATGATAATGAGAAGGCAAGGGTAGTCTCAAAATTTTATTTTAAATATTACTTTTCATTTATTCTGCTTTATCTATAAAATTCTCAGTGAATAAGAATTAAAAGCTTCTAAGTAGAATGGAAATACTAGACTGAGGCAGTCAGCCTAGAGCAGTGACCTGGGTTATGCATGTCAAGTCCTTCAGTTTTTCCTGTCACGTAATAGACAGTGTTTGCTAAAATATCAATTTTTATTATAATGATTGCAGATAAGATTTTCCTTAAAGGAACAGGCCAAAATAAGCAGGAAAAAATGTTTGTATTAAACTCAAATAGTATATATCGTAGTAATTTGACTTCTGAAGTAATTCACTACTCCTCTCTGTGCCCCCCAAAAATTGTCACAGATACAGCAACAAAACCTTATTATTACAGACTAGTCACTGAAGATTCTAGACAGAATTTTCAGTCCCAGTGTTCATATTAGTATTCCATTTATCTTTTTGGTTTTGGACGAAGAGGCTCAGAGCATTCTCATAATTGGTTGAAGAGCTGCCTTTGGAACAGCAAGGCTGCCTCGGACTCAGTGGTGCTTAGCAATGCGGAGTAATATTGTCTATTCCCAGATTAAAGCTATAATAATGCAAGGTCAAATCTCATCTAGAGGCCCCCAAATGTAGAACATAAACTATTATCCTACCCAATAGTATATTCTATCCCTTTTCCATAACCACCAGAAGAAAGCTATTCTAAATAAGGAGTAGCTTCTGCAGACAAGCAAACTGAGAATCTCAAAGGTTAACACATATCCAAAATTTACAAAGCATTTAAGAAACATCAGACTTAACAAACCGAACAACTAACTCCTTGAGTAAATAGAGCTCACAGAATAGAAGATGATTGTAAGATAAGTAATTAAAGATTCAGGTGGATGAAAAGACATGGCATCCATAAAGGCCAAACCGGTTAGGGAGGTGGGAATTAAAAAGTTAATAGATGGTTAAACAGGCTGCTGAATAGCACCAGAGGAGGAAGAGCCAGAAGGTATGATAGGTAAACTGAGCCATGTGGAAGTTAGGGCCCAAAATTTCAAAAGTAACCTAACTGGGGTTACCAGAAAGGGAAAACAAAGCAAATTAAGGTGGGGAGAGAGAATTTTTAAAAAGAAGAGAAAAGCACAAGCTGAAGAAAGATGTGGATTATTGTCCACATACCAAGTGCCAAAAGAGATGTGATTGTAACAGGGTGTATACCAAGAATAAAGAGAGAAGGGATAAGGAGAAAAAAAAAAAAAAAGAGTGCTGTGACTAAACAGACTTTTATAGCTTTTTTAATCAAAAGAATAAACTCCAAACTTCTTAGCATTACAGATAAGGAAGAGGCGACCTGTTGTGGGGAGAAAAAAAATCAGCTGTGGCATCAGACAGACCTGACTTACAGCCTTGGTCCTTACTTGATCATTCTTGGATAGTTCAGTTAACCTCTGACAGCCTCATTTTTCTCATATATAAAGGAGACGGAATAATAACTACTTCACAGAATTGTTATGAAGTTAAATGAGATTTTACATATATAAAATTATATATTGTATATAATTATATTTTAGTTACTAAAATGCAATAATTATATATAGCACATACATATAATTATGTATTAGCTAACCGTACCCTGTATATAGTCAGTACTTTGTATCCATGGGTTCTGCATCAATGGATTCAACCAACTGTGGATTGAAAATAGTTGGGGGAAAAAAAATTCGTCTTTACTGAACATGTGTAGACTTCTTTTCCTTGTCCATGTTACACAAACAGTACAGTACAACAACTAATTACATAGCATTTACATTGTGTTAGTTATTATAAGTAATCTTTAGATGATGTAAAGTATACAGGAGGATATACATAAGTTATATGCAAATACTGTACCATTTTATATCAGGGACCCGAGCATTCTCAGATTTTGGAATTCAAGGGAGGTCCTGGAACCATCCCCTGTGGATACTGAGAGGTGACTGTACTAGGTGGATTAGTAATTTCCCTTCTTCAAGAATTCACGAAATACTGTATGCAGTCTGACCCCCACTGGCATCTACTTTCACTTTCATCCTCTTTCCACCCCTAAGCCACTCGTGTGTCACCTTCATTGAATAGCCTCCTCCTTCACAGCTTCCTTACACCTCCCACCAAAATTAGACTCCGATCCCAAGGTATTTTGGCACATTTCTATGCTCATACATATACCGTGTTCTACTAAAATATGTTTGTCTTACCTAGCTTCTTGAGAGCAGAGCTCACACCTTATTTGTTTCTGTATCTCTGTGTTGCAGCACAGTATCTTGCACACAGTAACTGCCCCCAAATTTTTGCTGACTACGTAACCACACTTGGGCTTGGTGCTTTGTTTTACTTTATTTCTTCACATGTATTCAACATTAAAAATATATATTAAGTGCCTTTGAGTCCTCCCATCTTGTTCCTTTAGAATTGGTGGGGTTGGGGTATAGCTTCTTGTTCACTTTTGTGCACAAGTTATGCTTTGTCTTTTCTTAATTGTCTGGACATGTAGTTTTTCAACAATTTTGTTGTAATCCATTTAGTCAGGGTATTTCACAAGTATGTAAGCAGTGTCATTAGAGATGAATCAAGTGTCCACTGAGCAAAAAGGTTTCGAAGAAGATGTTGAGAATATGTAGGGGATTTTGTCAGGGCTGGGCCTTGAGTTCCAGAGGGAATAGTTAAACAGTTACAGAGTGGGCTAGGACAGACGCGATGTGCAATGTGCAGAACTTTAGGCATGCTGGGGATAAAGAGTAACCCAGTATGCCGGAGCTTCCTGAGCAGACATAAATAAAAGCAAAGGGCCTAATGAGATTAGTTCCAGTGAATTTAAAGTGGAAATTGGTGGAAAGATGTAAAGAGGTCTAATGGAGCAGAGCAAAGATAAATGTCAGGAGGTCCCTCTTAATCCTGCTGGTAGAGACAGGGTGATCTGGGGAAGGGTGGCCGTCATCGCACTTGGAGTGCTTGCTCAGAGTTTGTGGTCCTCCCACTGACCACTGAAGAAGGAGAGTAGAAGGCCTGGGTGGACATGAATTTGGTCCCAGGGACACAGTTTGCTCGTTGAGTCCTGTCAGGAGAGGGACAGAGCGGGGCTGTTTCTTTACTTAAGTTGATGAAATCAAAAACCTCTGGAAAAGCCAGGAATTATGCAGAGCACCTTTGACCCCTGACAATGAGGTGGAGCATGGAGGGAGGGTGGCTGCGCTGGGGAGATGTGGTCTCAGCGTCAGTGGGAGAAGCCCACTCTTGGTCTGTTGAGGGGGAGGCTTCCCCAGGAGCCCTTTTGATGGTGTTGAGGAATATTCAGCCTAATGTGTTTTCTTGCCTATTATTAATATTATAAGTTGTATCCATAAATTGAGATTTTTAGTGTTTTTTCCCCTTTGCCATATGTTGGGTTTTTAGTTTATCCTTGGGAAATAGGACACGTCTTTGGTTAATAGACATTTGAGGTGCACGAAATGAAATGCTGCGAAAGCAATTCAGGTGGAACTGACAGGTATGCGAACAGGGCTCAGCTGCTCCCAGCTCCTCGGCTTGATGACAGTCTTGCAATAAATAATCAGAAACTTGGTGAAATCATAGCAAACGTCAGTTTAAAGTTTCCACTTGTCAAAACTAAGATTGTCTTATCACCAAACCATTGCTGGACCAAATTATGCTACCTTTTATCTCCCTCTTCATTGGAAAACTTTCTTTACCTGCATTTTTTTTATCCTGAACTGTGTTATAGCACTTCACAGACAAATTTCCAATCTGTACTGATGTTCATTACTGCTCACGTCATTTAATAAAGGAGGCTTAGTTTGGTCAGAAAGCAATTGTTAGACTCTTCTGTTTATTAGTCTCAGTACCTGTCATTTACAGTTCCAAGTTAAACAACTGGGAACTGTCTCAGTGTTCTTTTCAGTTTTATGAAGAGGTTACTCTCATTTTATCTGTGCAACAGTGATAAAATTCTCAAGAACATCAAGGTTTTATTTGTCTAAGGAGCCATTATGATGTAACTTCTGACCTTTGGAAAGAAGACCAAGGTTCATTTAATTTAGTACTGAGTTTCCAAGAAGCATTAGCCAATTTATTTTCACCAAAATGAGAAGTTATTCTGATGACTTTGGGGCCAGCTGCTGTGAAGGACCCATCAAGAATGTTAGAGCTGCAAGTCGATCTGAGCAGCATCTAGACCAGCCCCTGATTTGACAGATGCAACAGGAAGATCCAGCAAGTGGGAGTCACACTCCCAAGGTTACAACCCAGGTGAAGGCCCAAGTTTAGGCACAGATGTCTTGACCGGTATTTGACACTGACGTTTTATCAAAAGCTTTGAGTGAGTCTGAATTTCTCTTCTCAAGACAAAAAAAATATTCTGCTTGAATTGCACTCTTATATTTAAAACTGTAGTATCTTAAGAAGTCAGAAAGCCATATTATTTCTTTTGTTTGTTTATGCTAGATTTATTTTTTGAACATGCAAATTTCTCTTTTTTGTCTTCTAGTCCCTCTTGTTTTCACCATAAGTGCATATTATACCTTGAGGGAAAATTACAGAAAGGGAGAGGGGAAATTTGAGGCCAGAGAGGAAACTCAGGCAGTTACAGATCGCTGTGATCACGTAGCAGTAAATTTCAGGTGGACTCTCACTTCTGTTTCTGAAAATGAGGGATCATGTGAGCCCCTCAGGGAGAGCAAACAAGAAAAGTTCTGGAAGAGCCGAAAGGGCCCGTCCAAGTAAAGGGGGAATTGATCACGTGTGGGGTCGGAAATGGTGAGCAAAACCCACACGTAGCATTTGTGTTGAGCACGTGGCAGTGGTAGCATCTTGAGCTTTGAGTGTAGGTGCTGCCACTTACAAGTTGTGTGACCCTGGGCAGGTGGCTCAGCTGGAGCACAGAGCTTTTTAGATTAGGAGAGATTATGCACATGGGATGCTGTCAGTAGGGCAGCAGTCTAGCTCACAATAGTTCCATTCCTCTCTCACTCCCTTCCTTCCCTCCGAATTCTCAGGGATTGCCAGCCCTCAACTGAAGACTGTTTTTAAAATTCCATAGCTACATATGCCTCTGTGGAATAATTGCACATTGACACTTGATGTAAAAGGTCAGCTATAGTAGTGACTATTCTGTTCTTGGGCAACATTTAAAAGAGCCAACGGAGCTTAACACAGCACATTCCAAAGAGCTCATGTCAATACAGAGAGCTCACCTCATAACCAGTATATTACACTGAATTTAAAATTAACTCATAAGGATATGACTAAACCAGGACAAGAAGGTGAGGCCTATCTTCTGCACATGGAAGAAGCATTTTATACTAAGGAATGTTCTGGTCCAGGCATTTTATCAACGATTATTAACTCTATTTGATAGGACTACTTGTAGACACCCAGATTTTTCAGCCTATTTCCTGCCTCTGTGCTTTGCATGTAGTGTTCCTTCTGCCAGAAGGCCCTCGCTGCCATTGCCTCTGCCCAGTCCTTCTCCTCAGCCCTTCTTCACCTCCTCTGTCCTGGTCTTGCAGAACACAGCACAGGCATCCCGGTCTCCATATGCTCATTCACTCTACACGTTAATATGAGGGCCTGTTCCAGGCCAGGAGGAGGAGAAGCAGAAGGGCATGCTGTCATGGGAAACCGACCCAACCCTGGGAGATGGGGGGCTCTCCGTGGAAGTCGCGTTTCGGCTGAAGACTGGAGTAGGACATAGTCTGGAGGAGAGGAGAAAAGAGCCTTTCTGGCAGGAGTGGCAAATGTGAAGACCCATTCCCACATGCTTGAGCCAAAAAGGAACATAGCTCCGTTGCTTATGTTTCTCTCAAAGGAATTGCCATGCTGCGCTGCAGTCATTGGATTTGATGATTAGTCTTTTATGTCATTTACCTGAGAAAAGAAACCCAAGGGGAGAACCAAGTGCACAGATAACCAACAAGTGTGGCCTTGTGGTCAAATAGATTCAGCTACATTGTTCTCTGTGAGGTTTTAGGCTGGCTTCTTAGCCTTTCTGATATACAATATCCTCATTTATAAAATGGGTATGGCAGTTTCCCTTGCCTCAGGCTGGGGATATCATGATGCGGGATCTCAGCAGCTGGCATACAGTAGGCACTCACAGCATGCTTTGTATTCTTCATATTGTAACTTCCTAAGATGTTATAGCTGAGCTCAGTTGGTTTTCATTTTGATTAGAAACTTTTTAATTATGTGAAGTTGGAATAATGAGGATATTTATTTCCATGACAGTCTCTAAGATAAACTCAGGATGATTGTTTCCCTACAAAATTGAGTGGGAAAGAGGAAAGCCTGAGGGGGTGAGTGGAAAGTCTTCCTCAAATACTCAAAACGCTTATGGTTTAGTAATCTAGATTTTCCACTGATCTGCTCCTATAAAAATTATGCCCGGTTCAACTACAGCATGCATGTGTGCCTGTCTTGCATTAGCTGCAGATGGCAGTGGTGACAGGCTCCCTCCTCTTGCCATCTCAAGGATGTTGTACATTGGAACGTGCATTTTCCCGTCCTTTGGAAAGATCCTCAGCCTGTGTAACACAGACTTGTGACTAGATTGCAGAGACTTGTTTGCCCGCTGTCCTGTCCCCATGGTCAGTGCTGCTGAGTCGCCTTTGCCAGAAGATTCCTGATGGTAATGCAGCAGCACTGATGAAAGAAAACATTTAATCTGGGTACTTGTTTTCAATGTATTATAAAGGGAAGTGCCCACGATTCATACAGCACAAAGTTCTCTGGTATAAAAAAGAAGTAAAGTCTTTGCCTTCTGTAACTTCCCATCTATTGAAAAGAAAGAGTGGTGTTCACCTCCACCCCCACAGTGCCTCGCACAAGCCCATCGTTACTTAGTTCTTGGCATACAGTGCTAGAAGAGTTCACAGAAACATCCTTCACTGCACACTACAGTCTTTCCAAGTCAGGTACTGTCTCTGCATTCCCTCATGCACTTAGGCACTTACTGTGCGTTGATCGTCCAACCATTGTGGTTAAAATGTTAAAACATACTTACTATTTATTAAAATTGGGGAATTAGGTAAGGGGCCTTTGATAATCCTAAAGTCTAAGGCTTCTGTCTTTGGGCTCTGTGATCTTAGTGGGAATTTTTTTCAGTTTTTAGCCCGGCCCTTTATTAATTATTTTTAAGTTTTAGAATACTTCACTGAATATCATTTATACTTACAGCCAAATCATTTTGTACCAACTGTGTTTTGTTTTGTTCAATACAGTGGTGCTGATTACTATGATTATGGACACGGACTCAGTGAGGAGACTTATGATTCCTATGGTGAGTGACTGGGTAGAATATATAGAAAGAGGGGGGAGATGGCTATAGAAAGACCTTAAAGATCTTAATTGGAAGGGAAGTTTATAAAGACATTTTGACTGTGAAACAGTACTTTCCTCTCAGTTCGCTTGTGCATATCTAGCTATTTTTCAGAGGCTCCTTTAATATTTAAATTTAATATTTAAAGAGGACTAAAGATTTGCAGAAAATTGCATGAATTCAGATTCTGAATTTGGATTTTCTGTTTGGGTTGATTGCCATATGCTGGTTTTCTCATTGATAGAATAGTGTGCCAAGCTGCGAACACTTGATAGCATGGGTCTTTTTGAAGTGTCTTTGCTTCTTGACATTAAAGGGAAATGAAGCAATTGACAGTACAGCTCTAAAGTGATTCTCCCACCTCTGTCTTTATATTCTAATTCATTTCCAATCCCAAATTCTCTGAAAAAATTCCTTTGGGAGTCATTTCATAAAGGTTACAAAAGCACTGAGCCAGGGTGTAGATACAAAGATCTGTTAGGCTTGCAGGGGGAAACTAAACCCCTCTTAATTCAGTGGGAGCTGGCGGAGATGCTGGGGACTCACCTTCCAAAGTCTCAGTATGCAAAATGATGACAGGTTTAATTAAAAGAATTGGTGGCAGCAACATAATGATAGTAAGAAGCGCCTTTGCCGCAGGGCAGAGAGATCAGAGAACAAGAAGCTTCAATCAGTTACAAAGCTCTGATGAATGCCTGGTACCCAGTGCAAGTGAATCAGGCTTGTGGTTAATGGATGTTAGGACATTTCTCTGAACATAACCGAAAAACCATTTTCTGGTGTTAAACCTTTTGAAGTGCATTTTGTTGTATCACCTGCCTAAAGCTGTGATGACCATGACTGTACCTTGGAATTATTTTTTGTTATTTGTAGCAAACACTTAAAGAGAAATATGTTGGTTTGCTCAATGCTGTCTACTTAAATTGATGCAAGTTAGCTTGAGGGAATGACATTGATTGCATGTTTGTATCAAAAGAAGAGGTCATTTTTAGCATTTTTCCTTCACAGCTTTTTAAATTGGTCTCTGTGGGCACATGGCTTTTAAATGGTTGAATGTTGCAGCAGAGACATTAACTGTTTGATGTCAAAGGCCTGTAGATATTAAAAGTTATCTTCAGACTGAACAGGTGTTTAATTTCAGGAGATAAAGATGATAGCTTATCCTTTATTATTAATATTGTCCGGTATAGATTTAGTATTGTGAGTGAAATTTGACATTATATCATTAAGTTTTATTTCACATTCATGAAGTGTTGCCGAGGTGTGAATTTCACCCAGTATGCCTTTCCTTTCATCTGTGAAAGGGTCTGAAGTATGAGACAGCATTTCTCTTTCTCAATCCTGCCTAATCCCATTTTGTTCTCCCATTTTTTTTCCCGTGTCTTCACAGATTTTTATCCTTGTGTTTTTTGTTTCTGCTGTTAGATGAAATCTAAGTGATTCTTTTCTCATTTACCTTTCCCACTCATAAGTGCCATTATGTTTATAAAAGACAGTTCTATTTGCTACTTGAGCTTCTGAGTTTTTGTTAAATGAGTAGCCACAAGGAAAGTTCTTGCAAAGTGCAAAGTTGGTTCCCATTTAAGATACAGAAACCATTTTTCTTCCCATGCTGATAAGTTTTGCTAGTGATATGATCATTTCCCATTGTGTTTGTAATTTCTTTAAATTCCTTGTTTTTGTTTTTGTTTTTTCTGGTACACCAGATACATGTATCTTCAATATGACATCTGCTGTTGGTTCATAGCTAACTTAGATTCTGAAAAATGGAGCCAGTGATATTCATGGCAGTGATCTAATTGTGATTCATCTTACTGATTTTAGGACAAGAGGAGTGGACTAACTCCAGACACAAGGCACCTTCAGCAAGATCAGCAAAGGGCGTCTACAGAGACCAGCCATATGGCAGATACTGATTGTACTGTCTGATGTTGTGAAATAGCCAATCTCCACCAGTCCTGTATACTGTTCAAAGTAATTTTTTTCTATGAACAATCCCTTTTTAAATAAATCAAAATGCTTAAAATCTGAATGGATGGAATTTAAAACTACTTTGGTGAAACATCAACCTGGGCAGAAAAAAAAAAAAAAAAAGACATGTAAAATTTTGTTATTTCCAGTCTGTATATGAAAAAATAGGTCATCCAAAGGGAAACAAAATAACTTTGATTAACTAGTGTTAAACAAAAAAATAGGTTTACTAAATCTGTTAATCTATTCTTTTAACATAAGCCTCACCTTTCATTTTAAAGGTTTCCATAGAATTTAGTTATTTTATCTTTCAGCCATATGCTAGTTATTTTTTTCTCTTGCCAACATGCGTAAAAAGGGAAGCCAATTACAAGTGCAAATAATGTGGTATTCTTTTGTAACTCAAGTCTTGAAATGTTCTGTAGTGTTAAGCAAAGTCTCTTCTTGCTTGATACTAAATAAACTTTTGAAAGAAATTTCGTGTGTGTGAGCTAACAATTTCATGTTTTTTCTTATTTAAAAAGGCCTTCATAAATAGTTGTAAACAGGGAAAGAATTCATTTAACAATGCTTGTCATAAAAGGGTCACACTAAACATTGTACAGCTTATTTTAAAAATGGTATAAAATTAAATGTACCATTCTATACTCACCGTAGATTTAAATGCTGTTTAAAGAGTCCAAATGGTATCAAGCTGCTTGAGTGGCACGTTAAAACTACGCAAAACCAAATCTTGTTTAAAAACTGGTTTTAAAATAACTACTGGATTTTCTGAAAAAGATGTGATCAGTTTTCATCTTGTCGAGCGTTTTTTCACTAGTGCAACTTTGGATTTTTTATGAGAATTTTGGTACCTTAATGAACACCTCGCTCCATGCTGGAAGCAATAAGCACAAAGCTTTTAAAGACATTCTGACTTGACTAATTGAGGTCGCACTCGCCAAGGCTGAGGATGTGTAACCCTTAAACGGTCTTCATTTTCAAAGGTAAATAAATCAAATAAGATTTTAATCTCACTTAATTTATCTTAATATAACTAATAAAACCAGGGAGATTACAACTTAGCAAGTTTCATTATCCATTTTAGAAAGGTTTTAAGATCACCTAAATTCTCATTTTAAAAAGTTTAATTTGTTTTAGTAATCTAAAAAGCTTTAGTTTAGTCAGTTTAATTGGGGCCAATTATTCCCTATTAAACAAATGTAAAACCTCATAACTAGTTATTTGTAATACATTATTTGGTTAGTAATTGAGGGCACTACTTAAAACTGACAAATATTTAATAAAGTTATTATTTAATCATTTGGCTTAAGTTTTTTAATTGTAGATTATATAAAATGTTTAATTTTTATTTATTGAGGGATTTCTTTCTCTTTATTTTGAGTAAAAACGTCTTTTCTTTTGTTAGGAAATGTCAGCCATCTTGCAATGTCAAAGAAACTGATTGTGCACCGAGAGCAAACCAAGGTAAGTTTGCCTTTTCGTTCCAGTGATTCTGATGTGCTATGGAAAATGAAGACAATTTCACGCTTATCTAAAGTCACATGGAAAATTTCCCATGCTGCTTTCCTATTACCGACACTAGTGATTATGGAAAATTAAATCCTTAAGTCAGAAAAGAACCTTCCTGAATGTAAACAAGTCAGACCCAGTAAGCTTTATTATAAGCTGCAGAGATTGGAGGCTCAGGTCATCACACTATTTAAGTATTCAGATTACTTTCTTTAATAAAAATATAACAGTATAGTCAATAACATGAAAAAAAGTTTCCTAATTGTTAAGTAAAAAAAGCAGTTTGCCAAATTTAATGTATAATTTCAACCCAGTTTTATTTTTCCTTATATATATATGCATAGGTAAGATACTACACCGATATGCTGGAAATCTTTGACAATTATTTTAGTCTTGTGGAAGTATGATTTTTTGTGCTTCCGAATTTCATAAAACAAATTATTACTTCTATAAGTATAGAAGTAATTGGTCTCACTTGTCAGATATTCTTGCATTTTTCTAAACCATCAAAAAACACTACTTAGGTCCTGATCCTCCAGAGAGTCTTACTTTTTAAGTATTTATATTTGGGCTCTGCCACTTAACTGTGTGACTTTGGACAAGTCTCACTTTCTACATCAGTGCAGTGAAAATGATGCTTATCTCATGTAGTTGTAAAAATCAAGTAAGGTAATATCGTGACAGTATTTTGTAACCTGAAAGTGATACAGTCGTGTGAAATTTAATTGTCAAAGTTGAATTCACATATTTAATATATATGAGAAATACATGAGCTCATTTTTCTTAATAGCCCAAATTAGCCTGAAACAGATTACCTTTAGAAAGAAAATAATTCTCTTCATCATTTTCATAGACCAAAATAAAGTGAATTCATTGTATTTTTGTTTATCTTTTTTCTTGCGCAGAAATGTAACATAACATACACCACATCTCTTTAGTGTCTGATGTTACTGAAATTTTTCACCCTTTTTTTTCTTTAATAATATGTTTTTAAAAATTCACATATAAAAAATAAATCAGGAGTTATGGATAGAGGGTCAGCCCTCAGATGGTCTTCACTAATTTGTGGAAATTACTGTACAATTTTATGTTTATTTTCATTTTTTTAAGAATCCATAGCTTCATTCAGACTGTAAAAGGGGATTATGATTCAGAGAGGTCAGGAACACTGTTGAACAGGAACTCTCCTGCTTGCTTTCAGGGTCTTCTCTTTTCTGGCCGATACTCTGCCAAGCCTTATTTCTTCCTGTTTCAGTAGGAAGACCCTGCTATGGACAAACCAGTCATATTGTGTTGTTCCGAAATCTTTCTCCTAGCCTTGTTTTACCCCTTAGAATTCTTTTATTTTCTTATATAACAACATTCATCAAACATGAGTTCCATACTGGACACAACAGAGGCACCGGGAATACAAAGGTCTATAAGACACGGAACCCTACATTCAAGTAATTCAAAATCTAATGAAGTACTAGACTGATAGATAATCCACCACTTGCTAGCCCCTGTTCCTTTGCCCATAGAAACCACACCCATCCTTCAGGACTTGGCCCAGTGACCTCTCTCTTCCACGTGTTCACCAGTTAAACCAGGCCATGATCCTTCTACCGTCTCTGAAGAGCATGTTTGGTTTATATTTCTTCATTTTAGTATTACTATCATATGACTTACGTTGGTTGCACATTGCCTTAATAGCGAAGCATATGCTTATCACTGTCTATAAATTATTTTATTGAATCCTCACAACTATAAGAAGGTGTCATCTATATTTTAGAAAGGAATAAAGGAACATTTATGTTAATGTTCTATGTTTTGTAGGGATATATCTGTTTCCATCTTTGATCAGGAAAGGCTGTGGATCATTTTTCAATCTGAATTTCATCCATCCTTACGTAATGGAAAGTCTTACCCAGTTGAAGTTGATTCTGACTGAGATTCCTGTTTCAGGAATCCCTCTTTGGCTCTGCAGGTAGAGCGCCGTCTATAGTGCTGCCACCCCTAGCTGCCCCTGCACAGCACTGCTCTGATCCTATCCTGATTTGCTCCAGCCCTGCTGGATTGAAAACCCTTCCGCGCGCTTTCATTGCTACTTAAAATCACAGTCCCACTCAGCCAGCTCTTGATCTAGCTAGTTGTTCTTGGTCTGTCCAAACTTCGAAGTGAAGCTTGGAGCATGCCCTCGCCCAGGAGGCCTTCCCTGGTCCACTGTCTTCACATCTAGCCTAGTAGAATCTCTACTCAAGGACCCTCATATCATTCTTTGAATTGTGCAACACAGTGTCCTGTGATTGGCTAGTTGCCCTCCTCTCCCTTGACCAGAATGTAAACATCTTTGGTGCAGATAATAATGTCTTATGCCAAGTGAATGGTATATGAACAAGTAGTCGAATATGTGAGTGAATAAAATGAATGAGTGGCTCAGTGTCTTATCGGTCTTACAGGAAAATGGACTAGGATTTCTTTGGCCTTATTGGATCAAGTTAGTCATCCTTCCATTCAAAGATAACAGGTTATTAAGCTTTGTGTGTGTGTGTGTGTGTGTGTGTGTGTGTGTGTGTGCGCGCGCGCGTGTGTGTAATATCTCATTTGAACCACTACTGGCAGGATCTATGCATGTGTTACTAACATAACACAGTTCCTAATACCTAACAGACATTCAAAACAGGGAGATGGAATAAATTAGCAGATACCACTATGAAGTGTGCAGGGATGGTGCTGTTATTCTAAAGCTAGATCTCTGCTCTCCTTGTCGATGTGTTTTTCTTTCTCCCTGACTGAAAGACTTTAGGTTCCTCAAAGATGGAACCGTGTCTTATTTAACTTGTACTTCCAAATCATAGCATACAACCTGGCACTTAGACAAAGTAGGGGCTGACAGGGTGTTCAGTAAGGAACGAGTGAGTGAACAAACCTGTAATTCTTCAAACAGTAATACCGAATGAGCGCTTTTCAGTACACACAGTCACAGATTTACAGTAGTTTGACTTAAAATTTTTTGACCTTATGATGGTCCAAAATTGATACAAATTTAGCAGAAACTGTACTATAAATTTTGAATTTTGATCTTTTCCCAGGTTAGTGATAAGCAGCATAGTACTTTTCTTGCGATGCCAGGCAGTGGCAGTGAGCCATTTTGTTTTTCACTTTCAGTAAGTCATTCAATAAATTACTAAGACATAAATTAATTATAAAATAGGCCTTGTGTTAGATGGTTTTGCCCAGCTGTAAGCTAATATAAGTCTTCTGAGGACTTTAAGGTAGGTGAGGCAAAGTTACAATGTTCGATATGGTAGATGTATTAAATGCATTTTCAACTTTTGATGGGTTTATTGGGACATTTAGTCCCATTGTAAGTTGAGGAGCATTTGTATTACTTTGGTTTCTCAGTGGAAATGAGATATGAGATACTTATTTCTGTAATCATTGGCTTCTTTCAGTGGGAAATGTGAAGTTGGAAAACCAAAATGTGTCCCTTATTTAATAGGTAATACTTGTGCTTGGTACGAAATCCGAAACTTCCAAAAGAGTATACAATGAAAAGTTGGTCTCAATTCCCACCCCTTCCCCCAACACCCATAGGCAATTGTTTGTAATGTTTTTTTTGTGTGTGTGTCTTTCCAGAATAGTCTGTACATAGATAAAGCATATTTTTAATTATCACTATTTTTTACATATAAAACATTATACTGTTTTCTCCTCTCCTTGTTTTAGAGTATATCTTAGAATCCATTTTCTATTATTTTACATGATAAAGCTATCTTTTTATTGGCTGAATAATATTTATATAATGAGCCCTAATTTAAACAAGTGCTGACTGACATATAGTTTGTTTCCAATATTTTGCTCTAATTAAAGGCAGTACTAGAAACAGCCTTGCATCTCTGTTTTTGTGCACGTTTGTATATATCTATAGAATACATTTATAAAGTATTTTCCATTTGTTTGTATCCTCTGCAGTTTCTCAGTGTTTCATAGTTCTCTTTGTAGAGATCTTTCACCTCCTTAGTTAGGTATATTCCTAGATATTCCGTTTTCTTTATAGCTATTGTGAGTGTTATTTAGTCTTTGATTTGACTCTCAGCTTGACTGTTATTGGTGTATAGGAATGCTACTTATTTGTGTACATTGATTTTGTACCCTGAGACTATGCTGACTTTGTTTATCAATTCCAGGAGTCTCTTGGTGGAATCTTCGGGGTTTTCTAGATATAAGATCATATCGTCAGCAAAAAGCAATAGTTTGACCTCCTCTTTCCCAATTTGGATACCCTTAATTTCTTTCTCTTGCCTGAGTGCTCTGACTAGGACTTCCAGCACTGTATTGAATAGAAGTGGTGACCATGGACATTCTTGTCTTGTTCCAGTTCTTAGGTATTCCAGTTCTTTGGGGGAATGTTTTCAGCTTTTCCCCATTCACTATAATGTTGGCTATGGGTTTGTCATATGTGGCTTTTATAATTTTGAGATATATTTTTCTATGGTAAGTTTGCTGAGTATTTTTATCATGAAAGCATGCTGGATTTTGTCGAATGCTTTTTCTGCATCTATTGAGATGATCACATGTTCTTTGTTTTTGCTTCTGTTTGTGTGGTGAGTCACATTTATTGATTTATATATGTTGAACCATCCTTGCCACACCCCTGTAATGAAGTCTACTTGGTCATGGTAGATTGGTTTTTTGATGTGCTGTTGAATTTGGTTTGCTAGTATTTTATTAAGGATTTTTCATAAGGGATGTTGGGTCTAGAGTTTTATTGTTTTGTAGTGTCTTTTCCTGGCTTTGGTATCAAAGTGATACTGGCTTCGAAGAATGAGTTGGGGATGATTCCCTTCTTTCCGATGTTATGGAATAATTTCTGCACTATGAGTATCAACTCTTCTTCGTAGATCTGATAGAATTTGGCTGTGAATCCATCTGATCCAAGGCTTTTTTTTGTTTGAAGATTTTTTATTGCTGCTTCAATCTCATTGCTTGTTTATTGGTATGTTCAGGAATTCTCTTTCTTCTTGACTGAGTCTTGGGAGGTTGTGTTATTCCAGGAATTTGTTCATTTCCTCCACATTTTCAAGTTTACGTGCATAGAGATTTTCATAGTATTCACAGATTATGTTTTGCATTTCTGTGGTATCAGTTGTAATATCTCCTTTTTTATTTCTGATTGAGCTTATTAGGGTCGTTTCTCTTCTATTCCTCATTAATCTAGCAAGAGGTCTGTTGATTTTGTTTATGTTTTCAAAGAACCAACTTTCTGTTTCATTGATCTTCTGTATTTTTTTGTTCGTTTTTGATTTCATTTAGTTCTGCCCTGACTTTAGTTATTTCTTTTCTTCTGCTGGCTTTGGGTTTTCTTTGTTCATCCTTTTTTAGTCCTTGAGACATACGATTAGATTGTTAATTTGTGATCTTTCTGTCTTTTTAAGGTATGAATTTTCCCCTGAAGACTGCTTTTGCTGAATCCCATAGATTTTGATAACTTGTGTCCCCTTTGTCATTCAGTTAGAGGAATCTTTTGGTTTCCATCTTAATTTCATCATTGATTCAATAATCGTGCAGCAGGAGGTTGTTTAATTTCCATGCCTTTGTGTAAAATTGAGTGTTATGATTTCTAGTTTTATTCCACTATGATCTGAGAAGATACATGGTGTGATTGCAATTTTTTTGAATTTCTTGAGCCATGATTTGTGGCCTAAAATACAATCAGTCTTGGAGAATGTTCCATGTGCTGATGAAAAGAATGTATAATCAGTAGTTTTGGGGTAAAATGTTCTGTAAATGTCTGTTAAGCCTATTTGCTCTAGAGTCCTGTTTAAGCCCAGTGTTTGTTTATTTATTTTTTCCTTGGATGATCTATCCAGTTCTGTCAGTGGGGTACTGGGTCATTGCATTTTTAATAGATGTTACTCTATTGTTACCCATAGAGCTCTTACTATCTTAATATGATTTTCTGAAGGAGACTTGAACTTAAAATGCTATATATATTCATTATTGCATACAAGATTAGCTCCTATGGTCACACAGAATACTCATCTGCTCAAAAGTTGGTTTAAAATGCTCTTTTATACATATACAGCACAACATCTGGCCTGTGATAGGCTAGTTACGTGTGTGAATGAGTGAGGAGGTTGGTCCAGCACGGACACCCCTGGGTACTCACCTCTGTGTTTTATGGGGAGAGCTAAAAGTCCCATAACCCTTCTTCAGACTTGTGGTGGTCTCCTCTCACTCCTGGAACCTATTGACATCAGCAAATGTATTTTTATGGGCTGGCCCGTAATGAGACAAGCTTTGTGCTAAGCATGGTGGCCACACCAGGGTAAGGGAAGTGGCCTCTGTCCTTCAGGGCTCATGATCTCTTGAGGAACCAGACAAGACCTGCCCTGGCATTTCCCTTCACGGTGTCTATGCCCACCTTTTCCTCTTCTCTGTTTATGCAGATCCTGCCAGTTTTTCAAGATCTTTTTTCTCTCCTTCAGCCAAAAGAGCCCTCTTTTCTCTCCCTCAGAGAATCCTGGCTGGTGGCACTCAGTTGGCAGATAGCTACTTCTGAACTTCCAGTTATGTTGTGTGTGTTGTGCTTCATTCCCAGTAAGCTCCTTGAGGGTCACAAATGAGTCTGTTACATTTTATAAACCTTAAAGCATTCAGTCACGAGCCATCCAAGAAATATTCGGTGGTTAATTAAAGCAATACCCTAATCAATAGGTTTACTATATTAGATGTTTAACTTTTTTAAAGTATTAGCCTTTAAAATAACAGTTTGCATCTGATTCATCGTAGCAGTACTGATGCTTTATGCAGGTGACACTGAGATGCTCACTGTGTCCCTGGCACTCTGCAGTGATGAAAGGCTGGATGAAGGCAGAGATGGTGCAGAGGAAAAAGCCACAAACTCGGTGTGAGGAGTGGGGAGGAGATGAAACCTGAATGGGGTTTTGAAAGTCAAAATCTTACAAGCAAATAGGGAAGAGAAAAACGTTGATCATTATAGGCTGATACAGGTGGGAGAAGGGGGCATTGGCCATGACATGAAATGGTGTCATATGTTTGGGAACATCTATGCAGGTGCCAGGAGAGAAATGAAGGAAGATGTCCCTGGAGAGACAGGAAGGTGCTAGGTCCTGGGGAGCCATGAATGATGTACTGAGTTGCTTTGGGCACACTGTGGGGTGAAAAGTTACCTGGGGTGGGGCACATGTGACCAGAGCTGTGAGAAGTAAACGCTGGGATGGATACTTCACTATGAGTGGAGTTTTTTCTTTCTGACCACCACCCAGTTTTTGAAATAACAGTTTTGCTTTGTATAGCACATCAAAATAAGTTCTCTGGGGTTAGTTAGTAAAAAAAAATTTTTAAATATGTCTAAAAGTTCAGTTTCTTATCAGAGGACCAGAATGCAAGAACTATGCCAGAGCGGACCCATAGGAACTCATTTCATATTTTAATATTAGAGATTTCATGTAAAACAAGTCATTGCCATTCTGAAACCAAGCCCATAATTGTCATATAACGGACAGTATTGTAATCATCATGCTAACTAATCATTCATCTGTCTTTACTGAACACAAACATTTTATGTCCTTAATTTTAACAATTCTGTTTTGCATTGTTTTCCATAAACATCCGTATTTCCATTAAATTTCTACTTACTTCCTCTAAACCCTGCCATTCTCAACAGAGCATATAATTATTATTAATTTATTGATGTATACAAATATGTTTCATTTTCCTCTCTTTCAGGAATTTTTCTCCTATTTATGGACTGCTTAAGAATAGTCAACTCACCAACGTGCCTAGTCCGTAAATGAATCTACTTGGGAACTTGAAAATCATCTTAATTAATATTTTTGGTTTGCACGATTTTGTGTTCTGTGAAATGTTTTTATAAAATGATATGCTTTTTAATTTCAAAAGCCTATTTTTAAGAAAAGGAAAGAAAATCAATCTTATTTTGTTGTCTCCTAATAACAAAAAAAGAATGATTTGTATAGTAGTTAATAAAGGCTGCCTATTGAAATCTCTCCTACTTTAATATAAACCTAAAAAACAAAGTCTTGTTATTTCAGCATAGCTCTAAATTGTGCGCACTTGAGAACCATGTACAACTGCAACTCATTCAAGAAGTCAAGATTCTACACAAATTCTACATTTGAAAGTGATTTATCCATCTCAGTTATGGACCAATAAATATGAAAGTGTTATGCCAGAAGCATTCTGTCACATAAAAGGTTAATTATAAAGGCTTCTGCGGGAAGCACAGTGGCACTGACAGACCAGAAACCTGATTTCCATGCCTCTCTGTAATTTGGTATGGAATATAAAGGTCATAATCCCTGTGGACAGTATTACTCTGTTCATTCTCTTTTCATCATTTACTGGTGCCTTGTGATTTTAATTCAGCACACCCCAGGAGGATGTGTTTTATTCCTTTTGTTAGAAGCTCGCACATGTTTCCTGGTCTTGGAATTTCAAGAACAGTCTTATGCATTGTTAAATTGTCACTTTCTTACCTCAAAGACACATTTTCTCAAGGCATTTACTTTTTACAGTGTTCCACGTTTGGAGCCTCGTGTTAACCACAGAACGACTCGAATAGTTCAGCTTTCTCTTACCCTTTCATGATGCACCCTAAAACATAATTTGTTTGCACCGTTAGATTTGTCCAGTACACATTTCTCCACCTCAGAAACACATGGAACACAAGCCCCTGTGTTAGAGGGAGCAGTGGCTGCCTGCCGTGAGCTGGGCATGCGTGAGGGTGAAGGGTGTGGGCACTGTCACAGGCCGAGCTTGGGAAGGCGTGGGCAGCTGGGGAGCAGCCCAGTGCGCCCTTTGGTTTGGAATTAATTTTAAACAAATAAGAACTTTAGAACATAAGCCAGACTATGATAAGTGGGAAAGAATTTGAACTGTTTTTTGCATGCATCGTTTTCACTGTTGAGTCCCTGATATAAGTCACAAACCTACAAGTAAACTTCGTGGATTAAACCTTCCAACTCATCTTCTGTCTGTCCCCTTCTCCCTGATCCACTGTTGTTACTACCTTAATTTTGGCTTCTTTTACTGCGTACATTACTTAATTTAGTAAACACATTATTGAGAACATCCTATATGCTGGGCACTATCCTGCATACTAGAGAGAGCAGAGGACAAAACAGGAAGTCCCGTCCTAGAGAAGCTTACATTCCAGTGGGGGGACAGGCCATCACCCAGAAAATGTCAGGGAGCTATGGAGAAAGAGCACAGTTGACAGGAAGAGGGTTTAGGTTTAATTTTAAGAGGTTGAGGAAAAATAAGGTGACATTTTAGCAGGGTCCTAGAAAAGGGAAGACGTGAACTACATTGAGAGACTAGCAAGTGTAAAGGTCCTGAGGTAGGAGCCTGCTTAGGTGCTTGAGACCAGCAAGGCTGCCGGTGCAGAAGTAATGGGATGAGCAAGGAGCGAGGAAGAATGAAATGAAATCAGAGACCAGACCTGACTGGGGATCTGAGCACACAGGGCCATTTTGGGGCTTTGCTTTAATGGGAGCTGTTAGGGGGATGGGGGAGGAGTTGAGCAGAGGAGTAGAATGGTCCAATGTGTATTTTAATAGAGTCACTCTGCAATGACTTGCAAATAGGCTACGGAGCAAAGTAGAGGGACACCCTAGAGGCCACTGCTATAAAGGTAACAGGGAATGCTAGCATTGTCCGGGGTGGCAGCCGTGCAAGTGTTGAGAACTTACAGACTTTTGTGTACTTTAAAAAAGTAGAGCTGGTAAGACAGTGCACAGATTGGTTGTGAGATGCAGAAAATCAGAAGTTGGATGATGCAAAGATTTTGGTCCGGAGCCACTGGAAAAATAAAGTTGCCTCTTTCTGAGATGGGAAGATTAAGGAGAACTGGGTGATACGTTAAGTCTGAGTGGGAGGCAGATCTCAGCTGGAGATAGACATTTGAGAGCCATTATAATATAGATGTCATTTAAAGATATAGTGTGTGGAAATCAGAGAACAGACCCATGGAATGTTACATCACTTAGAAGTCAGTGAGATGAAAAGAAACCAGAAAAGGCCAAGGAGCTGCCATGAGGTAAGAAAAGAACCGAGAGTAGTGCCCTGGAAGGCATCTGAAGAAAAGATCTCAAAGAAAAAGGACACGTAGGTCTCTGCTGCACATAGGTCAAGCGAGATGAGGACCAAAGATGGAACACAAGATTGAACAACAAAAAAGGCCATTGGTGGCCTTAATTTACTTCATTGAGTGAAGGCTTGGAACAGATTCAAGACAGAATTGGAGGAAAAGAATTTGTTTATTCAGTTCTTTCAAGGGTCTTGCTTTAAGGAATTGTAGAGGGGTGTAGAGTGGAAATGGAAAACGTGAGCATGTGGGAGAGATGGGTGAGGGTAGCTGGAGAGGTGGCCGTGAGCGGGTCTACGCACAGGCATCAGCCTAGCCCTGGGCAGTGGCAACACAGGAGACATTGATGGGCGTAGATGCAGGAAGACGGGTGGGTGGGATAACAGCCAGCGGCGTGTGCACTTACAACGCCAAAAGATCTCCTTGCCCTTGGTGGCGCCTGGCAACCATGATTAAAATGTCACATGTTCCACCGTGACCCAAATCCTCAGGAGTTCCCTGTAGCATCCAGGCTAACTTCCTCGGCTTGTCACCCAAGTTCTTTCATGATTTGCCCTCTGCCTACCTCTTAAACCTTAAATTCCCACTGTGGTAATTACCAGGAAATTCTAACTTCTCTGTCATCCTGGCATTGCCATCTGTTGTCTTATTCAAGATTTTCCTGGTCTTGGTAGAATGAGTGATTTTCAGAAATGGACATTTTGGGTATTAGGAGATTCTGGATCTTATTTAAATCTGTTTTTGGCCTTAGACATTGCTTTGGTGAGGGAAGGGAGGTGCTGCCTTGTTACTGCCAGGTGGGCAAAGTGTCCACGTAGCCCATTTGGCCTCTGTTGACAAGGGGTGGGGGGAGGGGGGGAGGGTGTTGTCGTTACTGCTGGGCAGGGTGGGGTGTCCAGCTCTCATAAGGCCTTTCTGACACCGGCCCAGCAGGGAGGGAGTGGGCACCTCCTGCTGCCAGGTGGAGATGGCGGTCCAAGCTCCCTGCGTGGTCCCCACTGACACCACAAGGCGTGTTGCTGCCACCAAGTGGACATGAAAGCCCGGCTCTCACTGGCCTCTGCCACCACACACTGTTCCCCACCCCCATATATTCTTCACTGGGGCCACTGGCAGCTACCTGTGGCCCTTCAGACTGGCCGGTCCTCCTGTTTACCTCCTCACATGTGTCCTTTTAGCTGGTCTACCTCACTCCTTTGTTTTAACCCAGTGATTCTCAACTTCTTAAGAACATGGAAATAAAGAAAATCATAATATATACAGAATTTACTGGGGTGAGTGAAGCCCCAGAGCTACCCAGCCCCACTGAGCTGGCCTGAAAGCTGAGGGACTCACCATCTTTGTACACCCGTGACCCATTTCCGCACCGTGATGCAGAAGTTCTGAGATTCTGGCCAACTCCTACTCATCCGTTAAGACTTAGACCCAGAAACTCTAACCCACGACACCCATACCTATGTCATAGACTGTTTATAGCCATCGGCTTCCTTTTTTGTCCTCCCACTAGGCTCTACAGTTCTTCCTTAGGGCTGCTATAACAAAATACCTTCAACTGGACAATTTATGGACAATAGAAATGTATTGCTCGAAGTTCTGGAGACTGGGGAGTCCAGGATCAAGGTGCCAGCAGATTCGGTGTCTGGTGAATGCTCCCTGCTTCAGAGATGGCATGCTTCTATGTTATGCATCATCTCATGGTAGGAGGGGCAAGGGAACTCACTCAAGCCCCTTATGAGGGCACTAACCCCATTCATAAGGGTGGAGCCCTCATGACCTAGTCACCTCCCAAAAGCCCCACTTCTTAATACTATCACGTTGGTTATGAGGTTCCAACATGGGAGTCTTGGAAGGACACCAACGCTTACGCCATAGCAGTCCTGCAGGACAGAGACTTTGTCTTAGGTGACCACATTCCCAACTCTCAGCCTGATTACAGCAAGTGCTCATGGAATGTTTACACAGATACATGACCAACCACTTGTAGCTTTGGGGGTGAAAAGTGCAAGAAGGAGTTTAGCACAGAAGAATAACTGAACAAAAGAAGCCTTTAGATTTGAAATGGAACTTTACCTTTCACTGGCTAACAATTCTGGTTGGTCTCAGAAAACTGGGGTTCTTCCTTAACATCTACTTACTTGTCAACAGGTTTTCAAGCATGGCAGGCTAAAATAACCATTCTAGTAGTGTTTGATTTTAAAGGATCTGATAGACTTCCTATGGTTTAAAAATAACAGCTGATGCTTTTTCATAGCATATTTAACTATAGTAGACCCTAAAGCCATCTTTTTTAAAGTGATGCCTTCATAAAGTCAAAATTGTGGTTGCCAGCTTGCCAAAAGATTTGCTACTTTCTCATAATCTGAGAATTCTGCCCTTCAGTGTGACTAAAATCTTCTACAAAGTGACCCAGGCCAGATAGCACAATTGGAAGTTCTGGCAAAATGATGCTTTTGTGCAGAATCCAACAGCCCCTCTTCCCAGGTTAGTGGTGACCTACAATGTATTCGTTCACCGTCAATACTACACCAGCTGCTTGCTTCTGACCTCTTCCTAATGCCCGGTCCTGCGTCCCCACCTAGCTGCCTTCAGACAGCACCTAAGCATGCACCTCAGCAGTCCCACTCAGCCCCTAAAGGTACACGTCGGCAGGTCGGCAGTCCCACTCAGCCTGCCCAGAAGGCTCAGTTTTTCATTGCTCTTCCCTTGCTCCAAATCACTCTTCAATGCATTCCTTATCTTAGCCCTTGGAGATAATACAGCAGGGTACTCCAGAGTGCAGCCTCTGGAATCAGATTGGTACTACCCTGAGCTGCTATCAGTGTATTAGTTATCCATTGCTGTGTAACAAACTATTCCAGAACTTCGCAATTAAAACAACAGACTACTTTGGTGTCATACATTTTCTGAGGGTCAGGAATCTGGGACCCATTCTGGCCCAGAGTCTCTCACAAGCGGACAAACTCAGCTGGGGCAGCAGTCATCTGAAGGCTTCACTGGGGCTGGAGAATCCACTTGCGAATTCACTCACATGGCTGTGGCCATCCATTCCTTGCCACGTGGGGCTCTCTGTAGGCTGCCTGAGAGCCCTCACCACATGAAAGCTGGCTTCTCCCGGGAGTGGTGCAAAAGAGGGAGAGTCCACAAGTGAGAGAGCACAAGGCAGAAGCCACAGACGTTTACGCCCGAATCTCACAAGTGACATAGCACCACTTCGACCGCACGCTGCTGGTCAGACACCACTGCTGGGTGATGCAGGTCACTACACAGGGGTGTGAATGCTGGGGGAGGGGGAGCACTGGGCCCATCTTGGAGGCTGGCTCCCCCCTGGGCAAGGTGCTTGACACCTCTGTGCCTTAGTGTCCTCACCTGCAAAATGGGGATAGTTGTGTCTACCTCAAGAGGTTGCCAGAATTTAGTGACGAGCATGCCAAACCCTTAAAATGAGTCCTGACACAGTAAACCCCTGATCTGTGCTGGCTTTTACGGTCACGGCAGGGCTCCCCTGCAACACACACGCTGCCAGCGTAGGATGTGGAAGACACCCCTTCCCCTGCCGCAGTTCCACTGCTCCCCAGACCTCAGCCATCATATCCACGTCCTCCTCTCTAACCTGCTTGAGCTGGAGGCCACATCGTCTCTGCAAGATAATTGTGGCAAAAGGGATGTACCTCGAGGTCTCTAGTCTTAGCCCTCTGTCATTTTCCCTTTATGCTTCATATCTGCCTGAAGTGCAGATCGTCTTCTCAACTGCTTACACCATTTGATGCTGCCTTAGTGCCTCCAGGTAAAGTTCGAGCTCCCTGGCTTGACCCTCCAGGCCCAGCCTCCCTCTCTGGCCGCTGCTCTGCCCCCGTAGTCTGGCCACACTGGACTTCACCGAGTTCAGACACCACCGCCTGGCCCACACACCTCCGTGCTGTTCTTCCCCAGGGCAGTCTGGGTGCTTCTCACCTGCAGTTTCACTCCATGGTGAATGCTTCGCTGACCCCTCTCAGAGGGACTCCTTCCTCCGTGCTCCCCAAGAACCTGGCACTTCCATCCAGTGGTGGCTTCACTCCGAAGTGGCTGCCCCTCCCTCACCCGAACACCTGGCGCCCGCCTCACTCCTTGTGGCTGGTCCCCGGCATCTGCATTCTGTAGGCTCTTCCCGTTATCTAGGCACAGGGAGAGTGGGAGTCTTGGGGGTGGCGGGCGCTGATTGCAGGGGGTAGCGAGCAGGAGGGGGGTTATATTTGATAAGCACCTTCTAAGACCCACTGAAGTAGGAGCATCTTCCCCAGAACTACACAAGGTGGGTTTGCGTAGCCTTAACTTGAGGATGGAAAGTCGACTGGCAGTGAAGCAGCCTCCCCCAGATCTCACCGCCTCTGAAGCCCGGGTGAGGTCTGAGCCCCAGGCCGGCTCCAGAGCCCGGGGCTGGTTTGCTGAATAACCTCTGGGAGCGTTATGGCCCTCAACAGCAATGCAGTCTAGACACATTTTTATAGCACAAAGGAGTACACTTTTGTTAATCCGATGCCTTTGTTGACAAGAGAAATGCTTCCTGTGTCCCCTAAAGACATTTAGATAATTTTACAAATGGGAGAGATGTTGCAACTTCAGAGATTGGCAACGCTTACTCTGCTCAGAATCCCTTCAAAATCCCAGACGCCCTTGGCGGGTGAAGGGGCTGTTTCGATGGTCCACAAAATAGCCAACTCTCCAGTAAAACACAGCCATCTGCTAATGAACAGAGGGCTCTCGCAGGCCTTTCCTGTTCAGGTGGCATTTTTAGTATTTAGATATCTTTCTTCTGAGGTAATAGACAAACAGAGATGGAGAAATACAATAGGTACACACATAAAATAAGAAAGGACTGGTACCTGTCCATGGGCTTCACTGCGCAGAGCTTTCTCGACTGTTGCTACGTTTCCGAAGCTGCTCTGGAATGATGGGGTTTTCGTGAGTCCAGCACTCACGCTGGGGTTGGAAGGGGGAGCTCTGCCCACTGGCCCCGCGGTGGCAGCTGTGGGGAGGAGACCCTGCACCGTGTTGCCACCAGCTGTGCTTTTGCAGACGCAGTGTGTCCCTCCTCACTCTCTGGTGTGCATGGATCCCTTTGGAAGCCGCCCCTCCTTCCCTGGCAGGCACCTTTCTGTGTCGCATCTTCCCCTCTTCAGGCATTAGCATGTACACCCCCTCCGTGCTGAGCGTGGCTCACTGGGGTTAACCCGCTCCCCTAAGTCTCGCAGCTAGTCCGTGGCCCGTCTCTGCTGGGGAACCCTGGCACGGCCCTGGTGGTGTGCGGCGTGTCCGCCTTTCAGGCAGTGACCTACAGCGGCAGGATGAGGACTCGTGCCTGCCCTCACCACCTACACACACCACATCAGCAGGCACTGCGTAAAATGCCAAGTGAAAGCGCCCCGGCAGCAGGCTGGGCGGTTCTGGGCAGCCTCGCCTGTCCCCTCCCACCAGGAGTGTGGCCGAGAATCCGCCCGGCCGCCGCACACGGCCTGTTGAGCTTTTCCCACCTATGTCAGGCCGGTCACAGCTGTTCCCTGGCTGGATCCCTGTCTTTGCGTCTGCTGCTTCCAGAGCCCTCACCCACCCAGGCCCCGACCTCTTCCTGGTGTTCTTCCCTCCGGCATTCCAGCCCCTGTGGGGCCACTTGCTGGGCCCTGCCTCAGCTCTCCAACCAGCCAGAACCCAGGGCTGACCGGGAAGCTCTTCTGCCTGTTTCTCCCAGTGCCGGCCACGGCAGCGTCAGACACGGTGTGTCTTGGCTGCCTCCGACGTGCTGCTACGGGACGGGCTCTCCAGAGCCAGGCTGCATCTTCAGCCTCCCCTCCCGCCAGCTAGGCACGGTGGAGGATCCATTTTGCTCAGCCTGGTTCCTTCATCTATGAAATGGAGACACTTTAGTAAACACCTTCAGACGTCATTGAGAGACTCTCAGAGGCTGGACGTTGGTAACGATATAGCTGGAACATGGACAGTAGAAAACCAAACGTGCAACTGTGGCTCACTTACTCATTCACCAAACGCAGTTGAGCACCTGCTCTACGTGGGCCCGTGCTGGGTGCGGAGGTGTAGGGAGGAAGGAGTGACCCTGCTGGAAGCGGCTCCCAGACTCAGAGGGAAGGAGTGGGGGAGGGGGAGGGGAAGGTGGGCAGGAGGATTAGAAGCACACAGATTTTCTAAAATCCAGAAATCAAAGAGCGTTCAGATCTCTAGTTTAATGTGGTGTTTTTGCTGAAGAAAATTCCGGATGCTCTCCTCAAACAAAATGGTTTGATGTTCTCATTCATCCTCCACCCCCGACTTCCAAAACCACACCCTGGGGAAGCATCCTGCAGCCTGCAAGGGAGATCAGCGTCCTTGCCCCAAGAGATTCATCCCTGCAAGGAAAACACTGTGCAAAGGGAATTGAGTCTTCTTCCCTTTCTGGGCACGAACCAACTCTGTAAACTCCTGATTTCCAAAGATGTCAAAAGACGATCACAGAGAAGAGACCGGAAATCTTCCAAAGAGGGAAGTGAAAGTCACCACAACCCAGGCAGCCGAGTCCCCCGCCTCCCCAGCCTCTGGCCTCAGCAGTGCCATTTATTAAACATCCGTAGAAGAGGCTTAAAATCCAGACGTTCTGGGAGTGTTGGGCCGGCGCAGGGCCCTCCGCCTGGGCACTCTGAGTCAAGAGGATGGAGACCACAGGCCATTTCATGCTGAAGAACACATGCTCTGCATTCATCATTCCTGCCGCCGCACCGGCTTGACCGGGGTGAGGTGTTGCTTTCACCTCTTAATTCTTTCATCTTAAACCAACAGGTGTAGCCATGTTACAGAATATTTATTTCCCTTGGATCTTTTTTTCCTACAAATCTATTATACTGAATAATTGAGGTCAAATTGTAGATACTTAAAAAAATTTTTCTTTCCCATTAAGCAATATGCCTGTTTCTCTGCTTCCATGTAGCCAGTGACATGTTTCCTTTGGGCCACATGGTGTTTCAGATGATTTTCATTTACTGCCAAATAGTTCCCCACAAACATCAGATTTCTGTCTTCTCTTGGGAAAGCGGATCATCTGCAACTGCAGCCTGCTTTCTGCCTGCCCGCAGTCTGCAGGGTGGCAGCCATGCAGCCCAGGCCCTGCCAGGTCCCCACTGTTCCATTTCCTCCCGCCCAGCGCTCAGTCCTTTGCTGGTAAATATTCAGCTCTTTGTAGCTGGCATCCATGGCCTAAGCCTTGAGGAATTTTCCCATATTCTCTGTTGAGTGGCACAAAGAAGTCGAATTAGGTAGAAAAATTTGCAACCCAATTTTCTACCTCTGTACCACAGTAAAATGGCTCCTTGAGCCACTCAGTACAACGTACTGCTTACACCTCTCTCCCGGGTCCCTGTGAGTAAGCAGGAAGGGAGGGGCAGGACTCCAGACCTCGACTCGGTTCCCTGGCGGGTGCCTGCCCTCCCCTGGTTGATAGCCTGCCGGGTGGAGAGGATCCCCCACCAGGAGCAAGCCAGAGACGGCCAGGCCATCCCCCACCTCCCCTTGCCAGGGCTCCCTTGCTGGTGAGAGGAGAGGGGCCCTGGCACTCTGGCTACAAGCCACAGGAGAAATTCCACCACCTGAGCAAACAGCACCTCCCTCCCTGGCCACCAGCACCCCAGTCTCCTGACCAGCGCGGCCATCTGGTACTGGCAGGGCTTCAGGCTGTTCTGCCACTCCTCTCTTGGTCTTGTACTTTGCTTTAAGGTTGTAATGTCCAGGACTTCTGCAGACACAGGACCTTCTGGGTCTTGGGACTCTCCTCTCCTCGCTGGTGGCCCCAGGATCTCACATTCCTTCACTCTCAGAGGGCACTAGACATGACCCCCTACACGAGAACTGGCCTCGATCCACCGTCTGAAGATTCCACCTGGCACGTGGCAGGCGCACGAGGCTCTCTAGGTGAGAGAGAAAGTGACTCGTGGTGCAGCACTGGGATCCCCACTGGCCTGGAGCCCTGAGGGGCACAGTGAGCGCATGGCATCACGGAGACCTGGGTTAGAACCTCAGACCAGCCGCTGCCTAAACTGTGTCCCTGACGAGCCATATTACTGCTCTGAGCCCATGTCCTTGTTGGTAATATCTAGACAGGCAGCAGGCTGTTTCTAGAACACAGCCGGTCCTCAATAGCTGGTTACTGTTACTGAGAAGAGCAGGCTGGGGGAGAGAGAGCCCTCAAGGGAAGAGTCAAGATGTGGAGCAGCCAGAGGGCTGGAGCCGCGAGGAGGATTCAGGTCTGGGCGTTGGCTGTGCTAGGCCCAGACACAGACGTGCACAGGGGATGGTGTCATCTCACCAAGCACTACGCTGCCTCTGCAAAGAGCAGGGCCAGGACTCTGCAGAGGACGGGGGTGCACAGCCTCTGAGCAGCTGCAGGCTGCACCAAGGGAGACGCATCTCAGCTCAGGAACTGGCTGGGGCAGCGCCACCGGGACTGGCTTCACAGGAGAAGGGCAGGAGAGTGGGGGCCCCACACTCTTGGCAGGCACAAGGCACATGTCTCGGAAGGCGATGCCCTGTGGGCAGTACGGGTGCGGGGCGGTGTGGTGCACCTGCGCCCAGCTCAGCTCTACCACCTCCTGGCTTTGTGACTTGGGGGAAGTCCCAGAGCCTTCTGAGCCTCAGTTTCCTCCATTGACAAGGTGGATGATAGCCCTAGTCTGTGGGGCTTGGGGAAAGATAGAAAGGAAAACCTGGGTAGAGCTGGCCCAGGTCCTGGCACACCTCTCTCGGAGCAGATGCTACCCTGTGGACAATGGCCTGTCTCTGAAAAGTGCCCTGGTCCCCTCAGGCCATTGGAAGTGGTGGGGAGGGGAAGGGAGGTGCAGAGAAGCAGAAAAGAGAGAAAAGAAAGAAAACAGAAGCCGCCTCAGCTCTCCCAGGACAAGCGCAGATACTGGTCTGCTCTGTAATGACTTTCTATTTTTAGGTGGCAGCGCTGCCTGTTTGTGACCTGCTTTGTAAATAGATGCTTTGCAGAGTAGATTGGGGCCACCCTGTGGGGCGAGAGGAGAGGTGGGGGCAGGGGACGGGGGCGCCGAGAGGCTCAGCCTCCTTGTTCTCCCCGAGATAAGAACTGGGGCTGAGTGAAGAGCTGGGAGAAAATCAATTAGTGGAGGAGCATTGCGGAGCGGTGGCCCAGGCTGTGCCCCCTTTTTTGGGGCCATTTTGGGGCATTCACACTGCACAGAAGTTGTTTGCTCGGTTTTATCAGTTGCAGTAAATCCAGCCAAAAAGGGAGGGAAGAGGGGTCATCTGGTCACACAGGCAGCCCGGCATGATACAGAGAGGACCAGACAAAGATCCTTGAGGAAGAGGAGGTACCTAAGCCCCGCAGGCACATCCGCAGGCCAGGTGTCGTGCTGGGCGCCGGATGCACGTGGTGTGTGCTCTGACGCGCCACTCCCACATGACCCTGAGAGCCGGGAGCCGTGTCCCGGTTTGACTCCTGAAGGACCTGACCTTCCGAGTTGCTAAGGACCTGCCGGAGACCTGCAGTGATCGAGGGCCAGAGCTGGGATTTGGAGCTCCCTGTCTGGCTCTGTGGCAGGGACTGGTGTCACTGTCACTCTGCCTCCTGAGGCCCTGATACTCCAGATGGATCGCATTACAGGTCCCAGCTCTGCACCTGTCCCTCACCGATGGCAGGTAAGGGGCAGTGCCGGGTGCCACCCCCAGTGCAAGGCAGCTAAGGACGATGTGCCTTCTCTGCCCTGCTACTCTCCATCAGCAGGCCGAGGAGAAGGGGTCAAGTCTGTCCCCCGGGAGCTGAACAGCTGCCAGGAGCACCCACCAACCCACCCTGGACTCCAAGGCAAGCAGGAATAGCTTCACAAGGCCATCACTGAGCCAGGGGAGCTTTTCATGTTTGGCGTAGATTTTTTGTCCTCGTTAATGTGTCCTGTGCTTTTGGGGTCTGTGTGGTCATGGGTAGTAAGTTCTAGGTGACCATCATCCACTCTCTGAACCTCAGTGGTCTCATGTGAAAAATGGAGAGATTGCTATAAACCTGCCCAAAGCCATTGCCCCTTATGGTTCTGGGTTCTCAGGACCACTCTGTGTCCAGCCCGAAGCCATGGGATGGGCACGGAGAGGACAGGGAAGGTAGGGCCGCAGGGTCAGTCAGGGCTGGTCCCCCCCTGCAGAGACACCAGGTTCCACAGCTCCCATCAGTAACCTCACCAGGCTTGGGTCCCCCATTGCAAATCCAGCAGACACTGTCAATGCCCCCACCCGACACTCTGTCACCATTCTTGAGGTCACCAGAAGCTTCCATGGACAGCCCATTCACATGTCGACGATACCTCCCTGCCTCAAGCACCATGGTTTTCTCTGCCGCAGGGGTGTGCTCATGGAGTTGACACCCCCAGGAGAATGTCTCAGCCAATGAGGGATGGCATCTGATGGGTAAATGCACAAGGTTTCTTGCCTCTTGGTGGGAGAATCTGGAAGCAGGTTTTGCCCTGATTCTCAGAGGGTCCCCAGCAGGATTGAGTCCCAGACACCTCAGCAGTGACCACTTGTTAATACATCTGCCCTCACCCCTTCTCCCTTCCCTCTAGCTTCCCCATTCTCTCTCTGTGCTTCCCGGGATCACCTGCCAAAGGAGCTGTTTGCATCCTTGTGTTAGGGTCTGCTTTGGGGGAAACCCAAACTAGTGGACAGAATGATGTCCATATCCTAATCCCTATGAGCTATGACTATGTTACTTTACATAGCAAAGGGGACCTTGTAGATATGATTGGTTATGGATTAGGGGATGGGAAATTATTCTAGATTATATAGGTAGACACAATGTAATCACAAGGGGCCTTGTAAGAGGAGGGCAAGAGGGTCAAAGTCAGAGAGAAGAGATGTGAGGATGGATCCGGCCTGGGAGTGACGTGCTTTGAAGAGGGAGGAAGGGCCCACGAGCCAAGGAATGTGGGTGCCCTCTAGAAGAGATGAGGAAACAGATTCTCCTTCAGAACCTCTAGAAAGGAGCGCGACCTTACCAACACCTTGATTTTAGCTCAGAGAATTCATATTGAACTTCCAACCTACTGAAATTCAAGATTATACATTTGTGTTATGTTAAGCCACTGGCCTGTTAAGCCATGTGGCAATTTGTTACAGTAGCAATAAGAAACTCATACACAAAATTAAGACAACTTAGGCAGTCCTGGAGTGTGACAGGAAGAGCTCAGGTTTTGGAGTACAGCTGACCTGCACAGTTACCTGGGAGCCTTTAGGCGAATTATACAACCTCTCTAACTCTTGATTCTCTGGCCTGGATTTTCTGATAGATTTCTAAGGTTGCTTAAGAGAAAACTCTGCATGAGGTGGTTAGTGGGAGGAAGCCAGAGCAATTCGTTTTTCATTTCTCTTAAATACCAACATTTCATATTCTGCATGGAGAAAACACACCATCCCATTGCCTCTCAAGAGAAATCTATTGCTCCTATTAGTTATGTAATTGAATCCGTAGAAATTGGTGGATTTTTATCATTTTATTTACTTATTTTTGCACTTTGTTTCCTCCCCCATGAAAGGATTTGGGGATGGTTTCTGGCAATGCATGCAGGCTATACACAAGACGAGAAGGAAAAGATGAGGAAGTGTGGGGGAAGAGCAATTGGGGTTGAGGAAATGAGGTACAGCCAGAGGAAGGTGGGATTGGAGGGCATCATGCATACCATAGGCCCCTGAGTATCCCAGCAGCCAAGGCAAAAAGGTCTGAGGGTGACTGCAAGGCTAAAGCGTCCAAAAGATACATCCTTCAGGGAGTGTGGACAAACACGCAGGCACCCCACCAGCTTGAGGGGGCAAGGTGGGAGGGAGTGTCTGATGCAGAAGGCAGGAAGGTGGGCCCCAGAAGCCTTCCTGGAGGAGGCAATTCCTGAGCTTCATCCTGCAGGTTGAGGAGAGTTAGAGGTTAGAGGAAGAGTGAAAGACAGTTCAGGCAAAGAGATCAGCGTAAGCCGTGCGTGGTGACGAAATGGAGAGTGTGTGCAAGGGAAACGAGCAGGCCTCGAGACTCGGGGAGGGGAGGGATGACATTGGAATGTGGGTGAGGACCCCATGGAGAAGTCCCACAGCACCTCGTTGCCATGCCCAGGAGCTAGAACTTAGCTCTGTGGGCAGTGAAGGGCCACTGGGGGTTGAGGCTGGGGAAGTGACAATGTGAGATCCCCAATCTGCAAGGAGACAGCTGCTGCATGGTGGGGACGCTGGGTGGCTGGAGACAGTTCAGGGCTCTCACAACACCCTCATGAGAGAGAACACAGTTGTCTGAATTGCAGCTTGCTCCTTTCCCACTGCCCCAGGCTGTGCGGTAAATCACCTAAAGGACGGACGTGCAGGAAGGAGAGGGAAGCAAGGACTGGCGCAAGCCCCCAGGGCCGAGGTTCTCCCCTGAGCCCATTCCTCCTCCGCCCTCCTGGCTCACCTGGTTTCTGCAGCCCCAGCCTGAGGTGGCAGATGGAGCCTGAAGCAGATTCCCAGCAACACGGGTTACCTGGAAACCCCACCCAGAAGCTGCAACCACCTTGTGCCCAGGATGCTCTGCCCAGAGGAGCATGGTCTCCTTGTGGCCAGAGGAGCATCTTCCCTCTCTCTCCAATGGAGACGGCGTAGCCAGAGGAGCTTTTCCAAGACAGGCCAGGCTGCTGGTGGCCCCACACCGGCCCCACTCACTCTTGGACACTTTTTCTCTCCTTCCTGCACACCTGTCACCCTGGCCCCTGCCTGCCCTTCCACTTCCTCCCCACGTTGCTAATATTGCCGACCCAGGGAAGGTGGGTGGTCAGGCCCTGATCAAGAGATTAACACATTGAGGCCAGGAGAGGAAGTGTGGGCTGGAGCTCTGACCTGTCTCTAGGATTCCAGAAGCAGGGCTCTTTCCGCTGTCCCAGCTGATAGCCATTGTCATTGCCCTGGCCAACACTGGCACCCAAAACAAAGACAACTGGTGATGAAAAGCACAGGCTCTGGAATTGGACTCAAATCCCAGCTTCATCTCAGGTCTGTCCACGTTGCCCTGGGCAGGTTGTGCCTTTCCCGGTGGACCTCTGTCCTCATCTGTAGAGCAGGGGCGTGAAATAGCAGCTGATTCAGAACGAGTGTGAGGACCAAAGGAGGTGACAAGTGAAAGATGCTCAGCACTGACCCTGCTGCACGAGCCGGGCCCAGCACCTGCTGCTGCTGCTAGTGTCCTGCTTCCCTTCTCTGCTTGACCGCAATGGGAGCTGCGGTGTGGGCTGAGTGGGCGCACCCTGGGAAGCCCGGAAGGGGTAAGGCAGGCCAAAGTCCCTGGGGAACAGTGGTGTGCCCAGCACCCTGTGGACGTCAGGTTGAGACAGGCGTTCTGGACTCCCTCGCTCTTCTGTGCCAGTGATTGAGGTTCATACCAGTTAGGAGCCTTTTGTTTGCAAGTGTCAGGACAACCCAGAACACGCTGGCTGTCAGCCAAAGGGGAATTATTGATTCAAATAAGCCAAAAAGGCCAGAGGATAAAGCTCACTAGTTTCTTAGATCTGGCCTCCTGAGGCCAGTGCCATTCCTGGACTGGCTCTTCCCTGAGGGTCTCAAGACAGCTTAGTGTCTTTCCTGGTGAGATCTGGTCATCCTTCCCCAGCCAAGCAAGACTCTGTGATCTACTCTGATTGGACAGGCTTGGGTCACATGGCATTTCCCCAACCAATCTGTAGTCAGAGACCCTTACCAACCAAGACTCTGTGATTTGCTCTGATTGGACAGGTGTGGTCATGTGCCATTTCCCCAACCAATCACTGTATCCAGAGAATGAAGACTGTGATGGGCTCAGCCCACCTCCTCCAGCCCCCAGCAGGACGAGGAGGGGAGCTCTTGCACACCAGCGGCATAAATGGGGCACAGATGCCACTAGAGATTGCCATGGGCTGGAACTGACAGAGAAGGCTTGGTGGAGGCCATGGATTCCTGAGCAAGGCAAGACTGGAATTGGCCCAGAGAGAGGAGAGAGGAGAACATCGCAAATGGAAGTCACAGATCAGCCACTTCTGCAGTCACTTCAGATCACACCCTTTCTCAAAACGAGTGCGGCCCACTGGAGTAGGAAACTTGGGGGCCTCTAGGCCAGGGTTGCCAGATTTAGCGAATAAAAATATAGGACGCCCAGCACAAACTGAATTTCAGATAAGCAGCAAGTAAGTCTTTAAGTATAACCATGTACTTTGTAATATTTGAGACATACACTATAAAAAAATTATTCATTATTTATCTAAAACTAAGACTTAACTGGATGTGCCATATTTCACTGGGCAACCTTACAGTCTAGGCTCTCCCTTTGTTTTGAAGCATTCTCAGTCCTCTCAAAGAGAGATTGACTTGTTCTGTGCAGATCCCTATAGAACTCACACCCACAGGCATCACCCCCCAGCTTAGAGTGGTCAGCAACCTGACAGCGGTCAGAGTTGTCCAGGGGCATGTACATCAGTCCCCAGGAGGGAGGGAGCCCTGCCTCACAGTGGGACACTTAAATTCCCATGCTGGGACCTTAAATTCCCAGCAGAAGGGAGCCCCCTGGACTGTTTCAGCTGAGCAGAGCTCATCTGTTAGAAGACAGACTGTGTGTGCTGGAACATTCTCTCTTTCCTCATCCCTAGTTGTGACCAGAGGGCAGCAGTGATCTGGGAGAGTATGCTATCCTTGTAAAACCGAACATACCCCTGGGGAGAGGGAGCTGTCCCAAACTCTAAACTTGGGTCGTGGGGAGGCAAAAGTGTTGATAAGTCCTTCTAGCTGCACTGCTAAGTCACATGCTCCTTTAATGGAGCTGATTAATGAAGAACGGACTTAGTTGCAAATGACAGAAAACTTCAGATAATTGTAACTTAAACAGAAGTGTGTTTCTCTCACACACACAAGGATGTCTACAAATAAATCAGATAATGTAGAGCTGATATGGTGACTTCTCAGGGCCATCAGGTGCCTAGCCTTCCTCTCCACCACCTAAAATGCAGGCTTTCATCTTGAGAGTCACCTCACAGGCCAAAGTGGCTGCTGGAGTTCTAGCCATTGCCTCCACATTCCATCCTAGCAGCAGGAAAGAGAAAAGTGGTACCCTATTCCACCTAAGTCAGCTCTTCTCACACAACCTCCTTGAGAGTCCGGCACAACATTTTAGTTTATATTTTCTTGGCCTCTGCTCAGCATCCACTCTTGGCTGCACAGGAAGCTGGGTAATGTGGTCTTTTAAAGGAGTACGTAATCTGCACCAAATAATATTTCATTAGGAAGAAAGAGATAGGATGTTGCATGACCCCCAGCACCCCTGCTGTAAGTAACAGAAGGTACCATTTTGATATCCACTTAACAGCCTTCTGAGTTCTCAATTGGCTCTGATCTTCAACGGGGTAAGCTGGGGGGCTTACATCAGTTTACTGAACACCCAGGAGTTCAAGCAGGTGCTGGCAGCTGCTCACTCTGGCCAGGGAAGGGATTCCTGCCTTTGACACTGGTTGCACAAGACCAGCAGTTTTCTAACCCTTTCTCCTAACAAAATCTTACCAACATGAACAATTGATGAAATTGGAGCTGCTCCGGTTAAGACCGTGCCCTGGAACTTACCCAGGACCACATTCTGTGCTGGGCCCTGGCAAGCCCCAGTTTGTAAGGAACACAGTTGGAAAACCATGGGATCAGCCAACTGTGGAAGCCCCTCCAACTCTCAGGCCGTACAACTCTCAAGATTGGTGAACACGGGGTCTCCTTTCTCCAAGGTGACCTCAGGTACAGGCCTACCAGCTTTCTGGAAGAGTCTATCCTGGGGTGCCCTGCTTAGAGTTTGGGGATCCCTTAAGGTGCAGCTTTGGATCTGGAAATTCACCGTTGCCAAACTGAGTGTCATTAAAGGGTAACGCTCCAGGGGAGCTCAGGACTCCCTTTACTCAGAGTCTGGGTCAAGGCCAAAGACGAGCAGAGCACAGCACTGCAGGCAGGGTGGTGTCTGGGGTGCCATCTCTCCCCACTGTAAGAAGGGACAGGGTTTGAAGCCACAGTGTCCACCGAGGCCCCCTCCTCATTTACATTCCTGCCTGCCCTAGGTGGCCCCGTCCTCATGGTCCCCTCTTGCTTGAGAGAAAGTGGCCTCCTCCCCACCCCACCCGCTAGGAAGCCAGTTAGGAAGAGGGTGAAGCCCGACATGGCTCTTTGTGTCTGCTCCTAAATGGTAGTTTTGGGTTCTACCTAACCCAGCCCAAGCTCTAGTGGTGGTCACGTCTGTGTTCATCTGGTTTCCCTTGGCCTTGGTCATCTCGGTGGGCTGGTGGAAGAGGTTCGTGGAGCACAGACTTGGGGATCCTGGAGTCTCAGCCACCTCCAATCTTTTCACCAGAAAAGACCCAGCAGGAGGGCCAGTTAGGAATGCCTCCGCCACACACCACACTTCAGGACAGAGCTCATCGTCAGTGGGGGCCGCTGCCTCCCCAGGGAGAGCCTCTCCCTCCCATCTCACTTAGTGCTTCCATGTCTCTGGGCACCTGGGCATCCCCAGGGCCCCAGAGCACTCGCACACAGTAGGCACTTCATGCACACTGCGTGGGCAAAGGCCTGGAAGAGGTGAGTGGTTGGGGCCAGATAGCAAGCAGTGCATTTGCCTTGAATGACTGACACCTATGAAGGAATGAAAAATTGCTTTGGAAAAAATGCTTGTGTCTTCTTTACTTATTTATGTGTTTACTCATTCATCATTTACATTCTGCCTACACTTTGGCAAGACTTTGAGAAGTCTTACAATATTAAAACACATATAAAAGGAAAAAAAAAAAACCTATACAAAATAAAGATCATGTTAAAGAAGCAGGAAAAAAAAATACATGTATCAGCTACTTGGGCTGATGTTTCTGCTCAAGCTATCCGTTCAGCTCCAAGGTACTGGAGCAAAAGCAGGAAGGAAACACATTCGGTCACCCGGGCTGCTCAGCTCAGCAGATCGAGGGGAAAGGACAGTCCTGAACCCTCATCCCTTCTCTCCCCCTTGCTGGCTGGCAGCGTCCACGCCCCAGCCTCCTCCCTGGCTTCACGAATTAGGAGGATCACAGCTCTGCCCATGTCATCCCAGATGTGAAATACTTGATCCGGCGGTTCTCAAGCAATGTCACAATCTGCTGCAGGGGAGCATGTGTTCCAAAGAATGTGAGACTGGTAATAGTTTGCATGTCACGGTATGTGAATTTATTTGTTTTGTTAAAATAATTGAGAGTGGCTTTGAGAGCACCACCGCAGCTGCTCTCACAGGCAGCAGGGAAGGGTGGGGAAGCCTCAGGCCTGGCAAAGGCTCCTCCTCCCTGTGTCCCTGGGCGCGCTGGCACTGGGGAGTGGCTAGAGCTGCCCATTCCCAAACACGCAGCTCCGTGTCACAAGGAGGGTGAGCATGGGTGCCTCACTTGTATCCACATGGGGAGATAATGGAGGAGGAAGGGAAGGAATGATCCTCCAAGTGCGGCAGAATGACCTTCTCCCCTTAGTGGGGCTCCAGCCACATGGCTGAAGGGAAAGTATGGGAGCCATCGGGGAGCAGTGAAGGTGGGGTGAGGGTCCTGCAATGCGGAGCAGGTGAGGAGCTCTCTGGGTCTGTGGAGGCCAGGACAGCTGGCCAGTCGGGAGGGAGCCAGGGATATTGCCCACCTTTGCCACAGCCCTTTCCTTAGGAGTGACCATCCTGTCCCTGTGGGAATGCCACCCCTCTCCTACCCCTCCTCCTAAAACAGCACTGACAGATGGTTCTGCCTTTGCTTGCACACCCCTGATGACGGGGAGCTCACTATCTATCCAAGGCAGCTTGTTCCTTGTGTACAGCCCTAGCAAGACAGTGCGAAGAGTGTTAAGACAGAGGCTGTCATGGGAGATCAGGGAACCAGAGAAGGGCGCTGACTTAGCTCTGTCTTCCTCATCTGGACAGCGGACAACTTGAGCACAGGGAATGTGTGTCGTCAGTATTTACATCTTCAGCCATTGACACAGCTCTTGCTTGGCACACAGCGCACGCTCACTGTGTGTGTGCAGATAGAAGTAAGTGTGGATGGGAGGAGAAGAGGAGAGAAGCAGGGATGGTAGAAAATTAGTACTTCCCTATATCGGCCTAAAACTTGCTTTCCCGTTGCATGTAACCAGTGGCCTTTGCTCTGCTCTTTAGGCCGTAGAGGGCAGATCCACCCTCTCCTCTGGTGAAAACCATCCAGATTTTGAAGGTGATATCACCGTTGGGCCCCCATCCCCAAAAATGTTCCAGGCTAAGGCTCCCCCAGTGCCTGACTTCCACCACCACCCATGGTGGTCAAAGGGAACTCAGAAACAACAGCAGCAATGACAGCCGACGACCCCGTGCCGCACATGGGTCTGAGCATTTTGTGGCATGGACTCATGAAATCTTCACGGTTAGATGCCGTTATTGCCGCCATATTGCAGGTGAGAAAATGAGCAAGGCACACACAGGGTGAGAGGGCGCCCCAGGTCACAGTAAGTGCAGAAGTGGGATTTGGGTCCATGCAGCTGGTCTCAGGGAGGGGCAGGGCAGGAGCTGCTTCTGGCGCCAGGCACTTGGCTTGTTCCTTCCATGGTGTCTTAGGCTCCTGGTACCCTGACTGAGGGTGAGCTGGGAACTCTCATTTAGAAGGTGAGGAACTAGAGGTTCTGAGGGTAAAGAATTTCCCAGCCCCCAAGACAGCTGATTCACGACAGACCTGGGACCTCTGTCTTCTGCGCCCCCGTCAGGACCTGGATTAAACCACAGAACTCCCACTGGAGCTGCTGACCCAGGGGTCTCCATCCTGATAATGCTGCAAGGCAAGCTGTGCGGCCTGTTCAGATGCACGTGCCTGGGCTCAGCTCAGAAGGTTCTGATTCAGGGGGTCTGGGCCAGGGCCCAGGCATCTGTATTTTTCAGTGATTCCCTAGCTGATTCCGATGGGCTGTCAGGTTGCGCATGCCTCCAACCAGCTAATTCTTCAGTGTGTTTGCCTAGTTTCTGCTGACGGTCTCCAGAGACAGGGAACTCACTGCCTCTCAGATGGCCCAGCCTGTGCCTGAGGCTCTCATCCCACTGGACTCACAGACGAGCTATTCTCCTTCCGCCCTGGATCCTTCTCCCTGCTCCTCTGCCTCCCCTGGGAAGCTGACCTCGACAGCTTCTGGTTGTGTTCCACCAATGGGAGGCCCTGGTCGGACCTGCTGGGCAGTGATCTGGGCACTGCCCTCTGCCTGCAGCCACTGTTCCTTTCTGGCACCCTCCTCCATGGCGCCAGTTCTCATCAGGTCCTGGAAACACCCTCTTCCCTGGCCTCCTCTCTCCGGGCTGGTAACAGCTTCCCACCGCTGCTGGTCCCCGAGGGCTTTAGCAGCTCTTGCCAATGTCTTAACTCTGCCTGCATCTCTGCACACACTCCCTCTACAAAAGCATTTTAATGAGGCCCTTTGATCGTGTCATCAGCAGAGAGCCAGGCTGTCTCCTTGGAGCTTCTGTCCCTGGCAGGCCTGCTAGGGTGGGTCTAGAGCCTGTGCCCAGGCAGCCCTCCCGGCATTTGAGGACAGCGCTGTGCATCTGGGGAATGCATCTTCCTGCGGGAGACCCTGTGCCTCCTGCTCTCCCAGCCTCTTCTCGTATCGCTGGGCAGCCTCAGCAGAAGCCCACAGCAGCCTCTGCCGTGTGGACGTGCAGCCCTGCCGTCTAGGAGAGGAACATAATGATGGTAACTCTAAAGGCCTGGTGCTCAGAAAGCACTCATGCATTTTACATTTTGAATAAGCCCTTGAAAGAAGTAAGAAGTTGTATCTGCTAGCCTTGAAGAAACCTGAAAAACGGGTTTAGACAAATTAGTCTTTTTTCTTCTCCTAGTGCTTGACCGTGGAGGTCCTTGGTCCAGAAGTGGAGTGACGATTGTAACAGCAGGCCCTAGAGAGCACTGGCTGTGCACCTGGCGCTGGGCCGCTCTGATATTTAACCACTTGATTTAATCCTCAAAGCACTCTCTGAGCAGGTTCTCCTCACAGCCCCACTCTGCTGTGGGGAAACGGATGCTCAGAGACCACCTGGCCGCTAAGCGAGGAGCTGAGGTTCTTGCCACAGGTGAGCAGGAACATTGGTCAGGTTCTGGGTTCTGGAATCCACTCTGCAGATGCAGCCACTCCACTGTGCCCAAGGGGCCTGGCTCCTTCCATTCTCTGCTCTGCTGTGCTCAGCTGGTGGCTTCTGTTCTCAAGGTGGTCTCAAAGTACTCTCTGAAGGGCCACCGCAGCTTTGGGCATTGTGTCTGTGGTCTGAGCAGGGCAAGGGAAAAGGTCCTGGGGCCAAGGGCGTCTGCCAGCTGAGATAGCTGCCTTCAGAGAGTGTTACTGGAAGCCCCACCTCCTAACTTCTAACTACAGTCCATTAGCCAGAGTGTGCGATCCACCACTCCTTGCTGCCAGGGAGAAGGCAGGCACAGTGCAGACCCAGCGGGGTCTGAGTTCTTAGTTTGGGTGTCCCCCAAAGCAGAGCTGCACATGCAGACTTGGCTGTAGGTGGCATCTACATGAGGGAGCCAAGAGGAGAAAGGGAAAAGGCACTATAGGATGTGTCACTGCCCTGTGGGCAACCTGGGCTCGGTCCCTCCCCAATCCTCCAAGGCAGATGCATCCCAGAGCTGTCCCACTAGAGCTGGTGGCTGGCATCTACTGGTTGGAGGCTGGCCTGCACTTCAGGTCACTCTGTGAGCAGGCCAGGCAAGCTGGTGGAGGGCCCCAGATCTCCCCTCTCTGGTGGGCTGAGTCCTGGTGGCCTTGTCCTTCTCAGGCCATGGTCACATGTTCCCTGCTATTGCTGGGCATGGAAGTGTCAGGGAAGCCCCAGTGAATGTCCCAAATCTCAGACATGCTTACCCCTTTCCATCACATTGTGCCAGCCCTAGCTTCTCACGGTCATCGGAGCTGCCCGTCCACACCATGTGGTAACTCTTTCCTCTGCCTGCCGGCCCACCAGCATGAGGCCCCAAAGTGACCAAGCAGCAGGCACAGTTTAGATTCAGCAGAAACTTTTCTGTGTCCCCTGGTGGGAGCATCCCTCTTTGGCTCCTGCACACAGAAGAGCCGCAAGGACAGGAAGTCAATTTCTGTAAACGGGTCGCTGGGAGTAATGTAAAGGGACCTGGAAGTGTGTATTCCAGCAGCTGGGCTCAGAGTCCTGCACACCGGCCACTGGTTCAGTGCACACTGCAGCCTACTGACAGAGCCCTGGCCTGCTGCTCGGCTGCCGTCTTAGCTGAGCCCGGCTGCCTCTGGTGCTACGTGAGTTGGGACCAGTAGGTCCCACAGACCTGCACCCACCATTTTGCCACCTTGGCCTGTAAGTCACCTAGCTGGTTCTGTGTGGAACACAGACAAGCTGTCCCCATGGAGCCATCCCCAAGCTGCTGATTAAAGAGCAAAATAAATGTTTTAAACCAGAGGTCAGCAAACTTTTTCTGTAAAGGGCAAGGTAGTAAATATTTTAGGCTTTGCAGACCACATGGTTTCTGTCACAACTACTCAACTCGCTGTCGTAGTGTGAAAGCAGCCATAATGAATGAGCATGGCTGTGTTCCAATAAAACTTTATTGACAAGAACAAGTGGAGGGCCACATTTGGCCCAAGGGTTATGCTTTGCTGACCCCTGTTTAAAGCTGCTGAGTTTGGGCATGGTTTTTAATGCCGCAGTAGATGGCTAGAGCATCCATGCTTCTCCTTCTGGTAGCTCATCTCAGATCACCTCACTGTGTCAGGACCGTGGGCTTGTTACTGTCTGACCAGCCAGTGACCTGATGCTAGAATCCCATCCTGAGATCTGCTACTTAGGGCCAGCTGTTTTAGTCTGGGTTCCTGCAAAGTAGATCCAAGAAAGATGTGAGCACTGGTGATCTCCTGGGTGAGAAGCGAGGGCAGAGGGAGCATAAGCGTGGATGGCACAGACGCATCTTTGAGCTGATGCTGTTGTGAGCCGGGGGCCGGGACATGCAGCGTGGACACCTATCCATAGTGGCTGAAGGTGGCTCCAGGGATGTGAGCTCCCCCATACTCTGCTCAGTCCTGGGCAAGCAGGTACAGCTCTGGACAAGCCCCAGAGTCAGGTCAGCTGAGTGCTGTGGCCAGCACGGGAGGTGGGAGGCTTCCGGGAACCCCCCAACCCAGCCGTAGCTAACCTTAGATGGGCCAAGAAGCCATGGGAGACACAAAAAGAAGCCTTGTCAGCAGCAGTTCTCAAACTTTTGCTGCATTGGCACCACCCAGAGCGCTTTTTAAACACAGATAGCTGCCCCCCTCCTTCCCAGGCTTTCAGATACAGTTGGTCTGGGTGGGGCCTGAAAGTCTACATTTCAAATAAACTCCCAGATACTGCTGCCGCTGGTCCAGGGTCAATGTTTGGAGAACCACTGGGTGGAGGGCATGGATACTGGGTAGACAACTCTCAGTCTCTCACATTTATCGGGTGGGTTATCCTTTGTGCCCACTAAAGGTGTGAGTTTGTAAGAGAGAGAGAGGAGGGGACTGGTATAGCCTGGTGTGTCAATTACTAACTAGAGGTGTTATATTGGTCAAGTCTCCTCAGCTCCGAGCCTCAGTTTCCTCACCTGCACAATAAGGCTGGACTGCAAGATGACCCAGGCTTTCCCAGCTCTGACTTGATAATTACCTGCAAAGGTAAGGGCTGGAAACCTGGCTGGACAATACACTGGAACTCAGATGCATCTCTCTTTCAATCTTTGCATTGGAATTAGCTCCTGGAATTTTTTAAAAGTGCCTAGAGGGAAAAAAATAAAAAAGGAAATGTGAGAATTTGCCCAGTGAAGAAAAATTCGCTGCAGGTTTTCCTACAGTTACATGTTGACCATTCCCAGGGAGAGCTTGTGTTCTCCAAAACACCCACAGTGCAGGCCAAGGCTGGGCATCTGCTCAGATGTAAATGAGGCTGTTGGTGCCAACACGCACTCCTGGGCTCATCCCATGAGCTGGCGTCTGGCTCCCCCAAAACAGAAGTCCCAGGAGGCCAAAGCCCCAGTGCCCCCTACAGGGGTTCAGCTGGATGTTTTGCATAAACTTGGGCACAGAACCCACACAGACCCACCTTTGAGTCCTGTCTCCCACGCTGGGGGGCTGGGTGGTCCTGGGTAAGTAACTTAGGTCTCTCAGACTAGGATCCTGCCCGTGTGTCATGGAAACCATAATGGAACCTCAAGTCGAACTTGCCCACTAAGCGTTTGTGGTGCACCTAAGAGTCCCCAAGATTGTTGGGAGGATTCAGTCAAGTAACATGGTGGGATTATTGTAATAATAATTACTATTTTGTCAGCAGCAACGTGTTCTATGATAGCTACAGTTATCCATTTTTTATTATGGTTGATTTTCAACCCTAAATCTATCATGAATTACTTTCAAGCTGTTGCATTAGGTTTATCTCCACTATGGTGTAGGAGGGACCTTGCTGGGTAACCTTGGGCAGGTCACTTCACACTTTTGAGCTTGCCTTTCTTGAGTCACGGGAGATCTAATTATGTTTATTTGCAAGATTGATGTGAAAACAAAATGCGAAAGCTCATATGAGGACATTTGATGCATCGTTGGATACCCCAGTGGAGAGAAAATGCAGACGGCAGGATGTCTGTGTTCTCCACAGGTCTCCTCACCTATGTAGGCACTAAATTTGTTTTTTTTTTTCTTTTTTTCTTAAGTAAAACTTGTTCAGCCCTGTCTATAAGCCAGGAACCAGGCTAAGAGCTTTCCTTGGATTATCTCACTTGATCCTGATCATTCTTTGGGTTAAATAGAATCATTATCTTCCTCTTTTTACCTAGGATGAAGACAAGGTCCCACGCTCAGGTTCTGCTTCCAGGCATGTGCTCAGCGCAGAGCAGAACGATGAACTTGCCCCCAGCACTGGGCATCACTCTCGCCCATTCTCTCTGCTCGGTTCCCGGGTTATGAAGACGCCTGGATTTGATGAGGCCGGGCTGGAGCCCCAATTCATCATCATCCGTGCACCTTTCAGAAAGCCCCGTGTGCTGTAAGAAGAGCGGACTTGGTGTCGCGCAGCATTGTTCTGATTAGAAAGAACAGGCAAGGCTGCAGAATCGATCCAGGAGTCGGGAGTCCGACTCCTTTCAGAAGCTTCCAGAGCAGGACCTCAGAGGGCAGGACAGCCAGTCTGTAATGATGAAGGATGACCTGGCCGCAGCAGTGAGCTGAGGGGAGTCCTCAGGGCCTGGAGGTCCTTGTTAGTTTAATGAGATGCTGCCCGCAGAGCTCCCACCCCATGTGGTGGCTGGCACAGGGAGGCATCGCAGAGTCGAGGAGCAGAGGTTCTGGGCATGAGTGGCTGCGAGGAGTCCTGGGCTGCTCCCAGCCTGGCAGCCATCTACCTACCTGCAGCCAGTGGGATCATAGTCAGGCATCAAGTGGCCAGAGCATGGCCTGTTGGCATTGGTCCCTTTTCAAGAGAAGGCTCACTCTCCATCACAGCCCAGCAGGCGTGCCCCTTGAGCAGGTGCAGATTTACTCCCTCTGACCTTCACCCCGGCATGCCACCTGCTTGTGGGCCTTGGGCCCTGCCCCTGCTCCACGCCTTCTCCAGGAACAGTGAGCATGGATCGACTCTTCTAAACTCTTAGCTCATTTAATCCTTGCAGTAGCTCTATGAGGCAGATTATATTATTAGCCTGTTTTACAGTCGTAGCAATTGAAGCACAGAGTTTATACATCCAAGGTTACTCAGCTGGTTAGTGGTTCCAGCAAGTTCAAGGCCACACCACTCATTCTAACAGCTCCCCAGCCTCTCCCTGGATGCCAGAGCTTAGCTCAGGTGCCACCAGCTCCAGGAAGATCTCTTGCACCTGCAGATGGAGCAGCCTGTCCTCAACTCCTGTTTACTCCATTAGAATGACAAAAAAGCCTTCTGTGTATGCCTCTCACATTAGACTTCGAGTTCCTCTGGGGAAAGAACTGTATCTGATGCCTCCTTGTTTTCCAAGAATCTAAGTGGAGTCTCTTCCTGAAGCTGGCCTCAGTTACTGTTCATTGTAGCCTTGGATAAGTTGTTCAAACTCTTTGGTCTGACAGTATCAATTGGGGTTCCCAGAGAGACAGAACCAACAGGATATATTGAAGTAGGTAGCTAGATATGAGAGAGAGAATTTATTAAGGGAATTGGCTCATGCCATTATGGAGGCTAAGTCCCACGACAGGCCATCTGCAAGCTAGAAAGCCAGGGGATCCAGTAGCATGGCTCAGTCCAAATCTGAAACCTCGGAACCGGGAACCACGGGAGCCTAGTGTAAATCTCAGTCTGAGGCCAAAGGCCCCAGAATGGGGTCAAGTTGTGGAGTCCAAAAGCCAGGGAACCTGGAGTTCTGACATCCAAGGGCAGGAGAAGAAGGCATCCCAGCTCTAGAAGAGAAGAAGAATTCACCCTTCCTCTGCCTTTTTGTTCCATGGGGGCCACCAGCTGGTTGGATGGTGTCCACCCACTTTGAGGGTGGATCTTCCTCACTCCATCCACAAACTCACACTCCAATCTGCTCCAGAAACACTCTCCCAGACACACACAGAAACAATGCTTTGCCAGCTATGTGGGTATCTCTTAATCCAGTCAAGTTGACACCTAAAGTTAACCATCACTCTGACCCTCAGCAGATGATGAAGGCCAGAGGAGATAATGTTTACAGAGCTTTCAGCACATTGCAGGCACTGTGGGCCACAGAAGGCCAGCCTAAGAGAGATGAATGGTGTCCTTCCTGGCCTGAGAATTGTAGCTCCTGTTGACACCCCCAGGCTGGCATCGATGCCCACATCCCATGAGCATCCTCTGTGGGAACCATCTTGCCACAGCACTTCTAAACTGTGGGAAATTCACAGTCCCCAGCCTGAGTCTGAGCCCTGCTGATGTTCAACAAGTGCACTATGAAGAGTTCCATGGGTGAAGGAGGAAATTCCTAAGTCACTTGACTTAGATGGATTTGGGGTTCTTGAAGGCCCAGATTCACGCTGAACCATTTCCATAAGCTTCAGCTGTTAATCCATCCAGCACAGGAGTTGCTGCTGAATATCATGTATGCCAGAGGCCCTGGCTAGGCTGCAGCCTTGACCCTGTCCCTGGGGGTGGCTCCAGGGTGTCCGGCACAGCAGAAGAGGTCTGTGGATATGACCTTCCTTAACCATCAGAGCAGCCATGGATGATACATTCCATTATTGTCTCATCCAAGTACTAACCAGGCCTGACCCTGCTTAGCTTTCGAGACAGACAAGATTGGGCACATTCAAGGTGGTATGGCCATAGACTCCATTATTCTCAATGAGCAGATGAAGACAGTCTCAGAGAGGTAAAGGCCTCTTTTTGGATCATGCAGCCAAAAATGCCAGAATTGGGTTCTAAGCACTTTAGTTGGCCTTCAGACAGGCTGCTCTTCTCCAGTGCCTCTCTGGCATATGCTCTTTTCCACCCAAATCCTCATGTGGAAGTTTCATTTCCACTGATCAATCGAATCTTGGAATGCAGGGTTCCTTTTGCCCACACTCTGAGAACCATCTGCAGGAGAGGCAGTACAGCGGGTGAGGGTCCCTGGCACAGGTGGGCATTACACCCATGCAAGCCTTATTAATGCAAGTTTGTGTGCACCATGCTAGCTCTGTGACCTTGGGGATGTCCCTTCAACTCTCTGGATCCCCATTTCCTCATTTGTGAAGTGCATGGGATTGCACAGTCACGCTTTCCTTCTCGCTCCGACATGTCACTGTTCTGTCTGTCCAGTGGTGCCTGATCATCTCTGTCATAAAAAAAAGCAAGCAGGATGGGATGGGATTGCCATTGAGTAATTACAATCTTCATAATTGAAAAATCATCATAAAATCACGGAAGCTGCTTGCAAAGTGTTCAGGTAAATGATCTTCATTGATTGTTACAAATTGGGCCTGCATATAAAATTGGCAAAGCCCCCAAACAGCTTGATACTTCTAGAAGAGAGGTTGACAAACAATGGCCTGCCCCCCAAATCCAGTCTGCAGCCTGTTTTTGTAAACAGAATTTTACTGGCCACACAGCCATGGACATTTGCCTTCATATTGCCTATGTTGCTTTCGTGTTGTGCGTTGAGTGGTTGGAACAAAGACCCTGTGGCCTACAAACTTGAATACTATCTAGCTCTTTACAGAAAAAGGTTACTGACCCTTGTTCCAGAAGACTCACAGTATCTAGAAGACACACAGTGAACGGACCCAAATGTGTACCTCATATGTGAGATTGTGTCCTCTTGGCCTGGCCTCCAGGGTAACTTCTGAGATTCCTCTACTCATACCTTGAGTTTCAAACATAACAACCTACCCACTTGTGGTTCCCTGAACACTGAAATCTTTGCACACCTCCTTGCCTTCGCCTATGTTGTTCCCCTGCCCTCATAGCCCTTCTTCCCAGCCTTTCCTAGCTCTTCCCTGACGTGGTCTCTTCTGTGAAACCTTCACTCACCTGGCTGAGGCTATTTTGAGCCCTGGAGCCCACTGTGTGTGCCCTTCTCTTGCATTTAACATCCTGCATTCATTGTGGGATTACTTGTCTCTCTCTTCCATTGGACCATAGTCTCATGAAAGACCAGGACCTTATCTGGGTCTCTGAAGGTTTTCCCAGGCCCCAACAGTGTCTAGCATGTGGTATGTGCTCAGTACACATGATTGAGTGTGTGAATAATTATACCCCACTCAGCCGTGAGCACTTGATCAATGCTAACAGTTCTGTCAATGCTTAAGTAGGATCTTCAGAAAGACTTTGTTATACTTTTAAAATTTTAAAAATATGATTGCCAGCAGGTTAATACAAACCTGCAAATAGCATTTCAAAGAAAATAATGGGAGTCTAGGACAATGGCATTATACAATTGTGCAGCATGTAGTGAATTGAAAATAGCCTGGCCTTTGTTTGGCATCAGAAGGACCTGGGTGTACACCAGGAAGCAGGAATCTTAGGGCCCATCTTAGAAGTCTGTCTACCACAGGAATGAAAGGGGAGGACTTCTAGTTAATTCCAAGAAAGATTAGAGTGTTTTCCCCAGTAATTCCTGACACCTAAGGTATTAAATCTTTGAGAATTTTAGAATCTTAGAATAGAAGGGAACTTAGAGGTGTTTTAGTATTTTTGAGTGGTCCCATTTATCTACTCCTTCCCAGACCCATGAAAGCATCATCCAGGCTAACAACCCCCTCCCTGCACCAGCAGACAGATATGCCAATCCCTCCTGCCCAAGGATTGCTATTATCATGTTTGTGTGTGTGTGTGTGAAAGAGAGAGGGTGCGAGACAGGGAGAATCATCTCTTTGCTTTACTTTATTCTTCTTACAGCCTATTTATATATCTCCTAACAATATATTACTTAATTTTGCCTTTTAAAGAACTTTACATAAATGTAATAATACTGGATATGTTCTTGTGTAAATGCTGCCTTCACTCAACGATTTGCATGTGGGGTTGAGCTGAGTGGATGTGTTTTGCTACCATGCCATCGTTTTCTCTTCTGGATATTCAATTGTCCTAATGAACAATAATGTGTTTATCTAAAAAAATAACTAAATAAAGGTAGGCTTGGTTTCCATAATTTCCATGCAGAGCTTTCTTGGGGATCTGGCGAGAGGGACTGGGCATGGCCGGTGGCTGGTCAAGAATCTGGGATCCAGTTCCTTTGCTATTTCTTGTGTGGTGGCATCAATCCCACTGGGGGTGTGCTGAACAATTTACTGCCCACGTAAAAAGGAAGTGGTCATTGAAAAGCAGAGGAAAGGAAAGCACACTCGAATCTCCAAAGGCCTGGAAGGGCCAGCAGTGGAGACACAGCCTGTGTCTTAGCTTCTGTTAACACTACAAAGTCTCTTTAAGACCCAGCCTTGCCCTGCGTGAACTTAACGTCTGGGATGCACCATCAGCTCAGGTGGTGCCCTGACTGAACCTAGCCCTTTCTATTCCGAGCTCTCTGTGTCTTGGAGAGTCTTGGAATTTTGCACAAACACTTGTAAAGAGCTCACAGAGGAGGGTGCACAGTCGAGAAGCCATGCTTCGAAGGATGCCATGGCAAGTTAGTTGCCATGGTCATGCTGTCCCATCCATTCTCCCGTTCTTCTCTCCTACTCCTTTCCAGTCTGGGCTTTTTTGCCCCAATCTTGACTCTCCCTCCAAGAATGCCCATGTGGCTCCCCACCAGGCATGCTGAGGGCTGCCTTCCGAGAGCTTTGCAGTTGCTCACCTCTGCTGGAACTTTCCTTTAGAACTGGAGTGGCCACCATGGAGTCCCACTTACTTAGTTCAGCGGTGGTTTTAATACCTCCTCACTAAATTGACTGAGGTGGGTGGGGGGAGGGGCAGGGTAGAGAGAAACTCATCAAATGCTGGTTGTCAGGAAATGGCAGGAAAAAGGTACATCAGCAGAAATAGCTGGGGCACATTTGGGGATTTATTTATTTATTCTTTCTTTTGCTTAGCTCTAGCTTGAATTTCCAAACTCACTTTTCAATTTCAATCTCAATGCCAGTTGCAATGAACAGGATGCAAGGAACGAAACAGAGAGAAAGTCAATGTTCAATCAGGTTTTTGTGTGTACATGTGCTTTTATTTTTAAGAAATGACAAGTGAACAAATGGAGGGGGAAAAAAACCCCAAAACAGGATAGAATTTTTGATTTGAGCTTTGGGAAATATGTTGGTGATGAACAGAGAATTCTCAGTATTTGGTTTACTGCTCATGCTGGGAAAATCAGATTTGGAATTTTATCACTATTTAAAATTTTTAAGTTGAACTCTATGTGTTGTCTTATAAGTTAAAATGGCCTCATGTGGCATTTTAATATGATTCAAACTAATATACAATAATTTGTGTGATTACCTGACTAATGTCTGTTTCCTGCACTGATCTGGAAGCTCCGCAGGGACAGGAATCATGTTTGCTTTTTGTTTACTGAAACTACCAGGATGTCTCATAAATAGTGTTTGCTACTTATGTCGTTGAAAGAATGCAAAATGACCCAAGACAGGGGAGTCACAGACCTGTAGGGGCTGAGAATAGGGGTCTGACCCTCCTGGCTGGGGCTGGAGTATATGTGAGTCTGTCCTGTCCAGCATCGAGACTCCAGGGTGGATCTGACAACAGTCTGTGGGGCAAACATCATGTCAGGCAGAAAGAGGTCCTTGGTGTCAGCATCTCAGAGGGGCAAATGTGAGGGATCCCTGCAGCTGTTATAGGGCAACCTCTCTGGAAGCAGACTCTGAGATGGACATGAGCATTCAAGGAGTTCATGTTCAAACATGCATGCCTGTTTGGTCGCTGAGGAAGAATTATGAGAAGTGGTGAATCGATGCTCTTTGAAGCCATGCAGTTTCGGGGAGGTTTGCTCTGCAGCATGCATACGCCAGTGAGTATTGACCTTCGTCTCTGGTCTCCCCCGGGAGAGACACATGCAGGGACACATACACAGCAGAATGAAGTGAGAGAGTCTGGCCGAAGAATCCCAACCTTGGCTTTTTATCTCGCATGCTGATGTTTTATGTAGACGTGAAGGCTTCAGCACTCACTGGGGGATTTGAGTCAGCCTTGTCCTCCCTGGAGGCCTCATTTTCTTCATCTCTAACACAAAGGGCTTGGGCCAGTTCCTCAGGTCCTGTGCAAATCTAGTCTTCAGTGTTCTCCATACCACTGAGCACGGGCTGGGCCTGTCTTTGTACTAGGCCCCCAAGGAGGTAAGAACAGAGATGAAAAGTACCACCTCTGGCCTTGTGAGTTTGGATCCCAGTGGGGAGCACACCTCATACACACGCCGACTAGATTCCCATGGTGGGGCGGAGTCAGGGACACCTTTGAGGTTCTGTTGTTTTTCCTTCAGACTGGGCCTGCAGGCAGGGGTGTGAGTTGCCCAGCAGATATTCACCGCTGTCTGCTATCTGCCTGAATATACACTAGACTTGAACTCCTGGGCTCAAGTGATTCGCCTGCCTCAGCCTCCCAAGTAGCTGGGACTACAGGTGCACCACCACACCTGGCCATAAATTTTATTCTACAGTAGGAAGCAAATGGGGTGGGCAGTGCTCTCTGGGGTGGTGTTTTGTGGCTGAGACCTGCGGTGTGAGATGAAGGCAGCCCCTGAACAGCCAGGAAGTTTGCTCCTGACAACAGGGCCTGAGCACAGAACAGGCTTGGCAGTGTCAGGAATGGAAGGAAGGCCACTGTGGCTGCGGAACAGTGGATGGGGGGTGGTGGGGGCGAGGTCAGAGTGGCAGGCAGGACCCACGTCATGAAGGGTCTGATGAGCTGTGGGGAAGAGCCAGGACTTTTTTCTTGACGGTGATGAAAAAGCAATGAGGTACGGCATGGTTTGTTTTATGTCTTTGAAGCTCCCTGGTTGTTGCTGTTTAGAGACAGGCTTTCGGGAGGCAGGAGCGGGAGCCAGGATCGAGGGATTCAAAGGAGGGCAGGACAACCACAGATGAGCCTCATCTGGGCCTCAGCAGCCACCAAAATTAGGTCAAGCGTCCACCCCCACATCAGTCCTCCCAGGGCAGGGAAAGGGAGCCTCAGCAAGCTTTGCACCAAGGAGTTAAAGTGGGAATCAGGGTGTCCGTGGGAATGGGAGGGGCTGGAGAAGACAGGTCTGGAAAGGGGTGTCAGAGGGTCCCCTCGGGGGGCTGGACAAGTTGAAGCTTGTAGGAGGTGCAAGAAGCCGAGTTTCTCCCACCACTGGCCTGGGACCACAGAGGGCAGTGGGGGTTTGGGAGGTGGGCATGTGGCCATGCTGCTCCTGGGAGCATCCCCTCTAGGTCACTACTACCTCTATGGACTGAGGCTGAGCACCTGGTGGGGGTCTCAGGCCGTGACAGTGAGCAGGGTCTGCCGCAGCCCAGCAAGCAACTACGCACCTGCCCCTCCCAGAGAAGAGTGGCCTCTGCCTCCCTGACGCCTTCCAAACCACGCAAAGCTCTCTCTCCCCCAGCTCCATCCAGAGCCACCCGAGGTGGGATTCCCCCTGGAGACAGGAGCACAGTGCCGAGACAACAGCAGCCAGCCCAGCCCCTGCCTCCCCCAGCTAAGCTTGGTCGATTGATTTTTCATTTGCTGCAAATTGGCTGCCTTCACACAGTGGGAATTTTGTTTGCTTTCAGCTTCCCAGCTTTGTAGTCTGTGGCCCCCTCACCAGAGACAGATGGAGTCTTATGTCTGTTGAGAATTTGGGGGGAAGAGCTCTGAAGGACCTGGATCCAGTCAGCTCCCCAGACCTAGAGGAGTGGGTGAGGGGTGGGAAGCCAAGGAAATGTGGCTGCACGATGACCTTGGAGAGGGGCTGGGGGCGGGTGGACAGTTTCCAGGGCAACTGGGCAGGGTGTGTCCTGTGTAGATAATACCATGGATCTTACTTGCTATGGTTTGTATGTCTGTGACTTCTTCAAAATTCATGTTGAAATGAATCCCCAATGCAACAGTAGTAATACATGGTGCCTTTGGGAGGGGATTAGGCTCTGCCCTCATGAATGCATTAGTGTCTTATAAAAGTGCTCAGGGGGTGTTCCCTTCTGCTGTGTGAAGACACAGTGTTTGTCCCTCTGGAGCACACAGCAACAAGGCACCATCTTGGAAGCAGAAAGCGACCCTCACCAGACACCAGACCTGGCCCCACCTTGATCTTGGATTTCCCAGCCTCCAGAACTATGAGGCGTAACTTTCTATTGTTTACACATTACCCCGATCTGTGGTATTTTGTTTTAGAAGCACAGATGGACTAAGACATCCATGTGTCACTGTTGAGCCCAGGGACACAGGCTGGGGGAGGTGATTTCCTTGAGAGCCGGGGAGCAGAGAGGCTCAAAGGTTGGCAGGAGGGGGGTGCCAGAGAGAGAGAGAGAGAGAGAGAGAGAGATAACCAAAGGTCTGATCCAGAGAAGCCAAACCTGTTACCAGCCCAAAGAGCAATCCCAAGGTCAGGCTTGGGGGATGCGGATGTAAGTCGGAAGCTGAGCAAATGCTGGAATGAGCTAGAGGTGAGTGCAGGCACCAGGTGAGGGCCCCCTGAGGCATATGTCTTTGGGGTGGCCCAGATGGTCTGATTCAGACTGTAACTGCTGTAGCAGGCCTGGGAAGGAAAGTTAGTGAGCTGTCCCTGAGCAGCTGGGGAAGGCTTCCTGGAGGCAGCAGGGTTCTTACGTGGTCCTCATCATTTCTCTGAGTTGAGTGTGCTCTGCTTTTCTCCCTGGACTCATTTCCCCACATTTTTGGTCTTTAGCACCTCTGCTTATAAGGTAAGAGGATAGAGGTTCAGAAGAGGTTCCTCTGGGCTGATGGTACCAGCCCTCACTAGCTCTGCCTTCCTGTGGCCTGTGACCACCAATTCACATGTGATTTATTGCTTCCACTTTCCTATGATGTACTTTTTCATTAAAAAAATTTCCCCCTAGCTTTATTGAGGTATAATTAGCAAATAAAAACTGTAGACTTTCAAGGTGTCCAACATGTTTTGATATATATATATATCAGAAGTGATTATCAGTATCTAGTAATCAACATATCTATCACCTCATACAGTTCCTTTTCTTTGGTGAGAATACTTAAGATCTACTCTCTTAGCAAATTTCGACTATTTAATATATTATTATCAACTATAGTCATCATGCTATAAGTTACAGCTCTAGAACTTATTCACCTTATAACTGAAAGTTTGTACCCTTTGACCAACACCCTCCACTTTTCCCAACCTTCAGCCCCTGGTGACCCTTTCTACTCTCTGCTTCTGTGAGTTTGACTCCCTTAGATTCGCATGTCAGTGAGATGATGCTGTATT
>RJWJ010003397.1:0-86915 GCA_004363605.1 Indri indri
GATGATATAATAAGAAAATATATATTTGGTCTTTGCCCCCAATTCCTGGCACAGAACTCCTAATCCTCTTGTAGTTTTCTGAGTAATAGAAGTGACAGGAGCATCTTTTGTTATATTTGGTCTTAGTCCCCGGTTCCTGACACCAGACCTTCTAAGACCCATGAAATCTCCTGAGTGGTGTGTGTCTTTTGTACACTAATGAGGTGGCTGGGGGCCCATGGATAGCTTCAGGATGGGGCCCAGTTACCAAGACCAAGGCATGATTAGAGGGGTGGGACTTTCATCCAGCCCTTGACCTCTGGAGGCTGAGTTGAGCACTGTCTTAGTGCATTTGTGCTGCTATGACTAAGTACTTGAGATTGGGTAATGTATAAAGAGCAGTAATTTTTATTTTCTCACAGTTCTGGAGGCTGGGAAGTCCAAGATTGGGGTGCTGGCACTCAATGTTGGAGCCTTCCTGCTATGATAACATGCACATGATAACAGGACCAAAAAAGGAGATGAATGCTGTATCCTCACACAGGGGAAGAGCAGAAGAGTGAGCACCCACTCTATCAAGCCTTTGAGCCCTAATCCCATCCATGAGGGCAGAGCCCTCATGACTTAGTCACCTCTTTGAAAAAGCCCCACCTTTGAATACTATCACACTGACAAATTTCAATATGTGAATTTTGGGGGACACATTAGGCCATAGTGTATTCCACCGCTCCCCCTAAGTTCGTGTCCTCATATAGGAAATATATTCATTTCATCTCAGTAAACCCGAAAGTCCTAAGTTGTTCCAGCGCCAACTCAAAAAGTCTACTGTCCAGAGTCTCATATACATCAAGATAGGGGTGAGACTCAAGGTGAGATTCATTCTGAGGCAAGTTTCTTTCCAGCTGTGAACCTTTGAAGTCAAACAAGTTACATCCAGAACACAATGGTGGGACAACCATAGGAGAGACATTTTCATTCCAAGATGTCTATTTCCAATAGGAAAGAAGAAAAGAGTAACAGGTCCCAAATAAGTCCAAAACTCATCAAGGCAAACAATATTAAGTCTTAAGCCTTGAGAATAATCTTCCTGACATACTGGGGTGGGATTGGGGCCCCTAAAGCCCTGGGGGGCCTCACCCCTATGGCTCTGCTGGTTGCAGCTCACACAGTAGCTCTCCCAGGCTGGGATTGCACCCTGGTGGTTCTGCAGTTTTGGAGTCTCAGGGGCAGCTTTGCCCCTACAGCTCTGCTGGGCATTGCCCTAGTAGAGACTCTCTTGTGGCCCCACCCTTGGTGGTAATTCTCTGCTTTGGTCCCAGGGCTTTCCGGAGCATCCTCTGAAATCTACATGGAGGGAGCCATGCCTCTGCAGCTCTTGCACTCTGACTGCAGGGTTAGCATAACGTGGACACTGCCAAGGTTTACAGCCTGTATCTTCCAGACCAGTGGCCTTAGCCACACCTGGGGCTACTTGAGCCACACACAGGTGGGGTCCCTGAGGAGTGCTGCACGTGGTGCAGATACCGAGGCAGTACTGGGCAGCAAATGCTGAGGTCCCTCAGGCACCCTGGGCCCCTACTTTAACATAGTTCTGTTTTCTGGGCACGGGCACTCTATCCATACTAATCTCCTTGGCAAACAGTCACTTGGCCACACTCTTGATGTTTTCTTCCAAACATGCTTTTATAACCTAGCCAGACTGACGATTTTCAAAATGTTTAAATTCTGCTTCCGTTTTGATTTTAAATTCCATCTTTAATGTTTCTGTCCTCGAATTTTACTATGAGCAGTTAAGAGAACCCTGAACACTTTGCTCAGAGAGTTGTACTGCCAAATATCCTAGTTGATCACTCTTAAATTTTGCCTTCCATAAAGTATTAGCTAGAACACGGGCACAATTCAGCAAACTTCTTTGCCATTTTGTAATAAGGATGGCTTTTCCTCCAGTTTCCAGTAAGATGTTCCTCATTTCTGTCCAAGACCTTTTCAGAATGGCCTTTACTGTTCATACTTCTGCCAGCATTGTGATCGCAACCACTTAGATAATCTCTAAGAAGACTGAGGCTCCCTCTACAACTCTCCTCTTCCAATCCCTTACCAAAGTCACCTTTAATACTCCATTCAGGCCTTTTCTAGCCTGCTCCTCCAAATTCTGTCAGCCTCTACCCATTACCCAGTTCTAAAGCCCCTTTCACATTTTAGGTGTTTGTTACAGCAATGCCCCAATTCTCTGGTACCGATTTCTGTTTTAGTCGGTTTGTTGTGCTACAAAGAAGTACCTGAGATTGAGTAATTTATAAAGAACAGAAATTTATTTTCTTAAATTTATGGAGGCTGGGAAATCCAAGAACAAGGTCCTAGCATTTGATGTCTAGTGAGGGCTTTCTTGCTGTGTCCCAATGTGATGGAAGGCAAAAGGGCAAAAGACATGTCCTTACATGGCAGAAGAGCAGCAGAGATCCCACTCTGTGAAGCCCCTTTATAAGGGGCCTAATCCATGAGGGGATCCACCCTCGTGACATAATCACCTCCTAAAAGCCCCACCTCTTAATGGTATTTGGTTGGTGATTAAATTTCACCATGAATTTTGAGGGACACATCAGACCACAGCAATCACCAGTGGCCGATGATTTAATCAATCATGTGTAGTAATGAAATTTCCGTAAACCCCCCAAAACTATGAGGTTCAGATAGCTTATTTGTTGGTGAACACATGGAGGTGTTGAGGGGGTAGCATGCCTGGAGAGGGCATGGAAGCCCATCACCACTTCCTACATATTTTGCCCTATACATCTCTTCCATTTGGTTGTTCCTGACTTAGATCCTTTATAATAAACCAGTAATATTAAGTAAACTGTTTCCCTGAGTTTTGTGGGCTCTTCTAGCAAATTATTGAACATGTGAAGGAGGTTGTGGGAACTTCTGATTTACAGCCATTCAGTCAGAAGTATAAGTTGTCCAGGACTTGAAATTGGCATTTGAAATGGGGAAAGTACTGTGGGACTGAGCCTTTAACTTGTGCAATCTGACACCAATTCCAGGTAGGTGGTGTCAGAATTGAATTGAATCGGAGGGCACCCAGCTGGTGTCAGAGAATTGGTTGGCGTGATGAAAAAACCTACACATTTCATTTGGTGTCAGAAGTGTTGTGAGTGAAAACAGGACAGAAAGGTGCAAATGGCCAGGGGCTTGTTTTTTCACTTTTTCTGAACTTTTTTCTCTCACTCTGTGGGACCCAGGAAGGGATAGACATTTGTTTGTTCACTCTAATTAGTAGAGGCACAGCAACCTGGCCGTAAAAAACTTTTCATTTTCAAATAATTTCAAATTTTTAAAAAGGTAGCAAAAAATAATAGAAAGGCAGTGATGGTGGCAATTTAAAATGGTACAGCTGCTTTTGAAAAGTTTGGTGGTTTCTCAAAAAGTTAAACAGAGTTACCATATGATTGAGAAATTCTACTCTTATGAATATACACAAAAGAATTGAAAACAAGTACCCAAATACATGTACATGCATGTTCATAGCAGCAGTATTGCTATTCACAATAGCCACGAAATGGAAACAACTCAAATGTCCATCAACTGATGAATGGTAAATGTTATATCCATACAATGAAATATTATACAGCCATAAAAGGAATGAAGTTCTGATTCATGCTACAGTGTGGACAAACCTCAAAAATAGCATGCTAAGTGAGCAAAGCCAGACACAAAAAGCCACATATCGTGTGATTTCATTTATATGAAATGTACAGAATAGGCAATGCTATAGAGACAGTAGATGAGCTGTTGCCAGGGCCTGGGGGTAGGAGGGAGTGGAAAGTCACTGCTAATGGGTACAGGGTTTCTCTTTGGGGTTATGAAAATACTATGAAATTAATGTTCTGGTGCTGGGATGCACACATTTGTGAATATAGTAAAAGCCACTGAACTGTACACTTTAAATGGGTGAATTTCACAATATGTGAATTATATCTAAAAACAATAATATTGAGAGCACCCATATACTTGTCATCCGTTCCCCGGATGTTAGTATCTTATGCATCTGTAATTATAAAATTCATAAAATTAACATCAATACCCATTTTATTCAGATTTCACCACTTTTCTCACTGTTGTCCTATTTCTGGTTTAGGATCTAATCTAAGGCCCCATGTTTACTTGTCATGTTTCTAGTCTCCTTTGTCCTGGAACAGTTTCCCAGCCTTCCTTTTTCTTTCATGATTTTTATACTTTTGAAGAGTACAGGCCAGTTATTTCGTAGAATGTCCCTCAATTTGGATTTCTCTGATGGTTCCTTCTGCTTAAATTCTGGTTACCCATGTTTGGCAAGAATACTACAGAATTAATATAGTGCCCTTATTTGTATCGTACCTATCAGGAGGCACATTATGTCAATTTGTCCCACTACTGGTGATGCTAACTTTGATGATTCCGTTAAGTCGGTGTCTGGTCCTGGCTATTCATACTTTTCTTTATTGTTTATAAAAATGTTTCCTTTTATCACCATTCTGTATTCCCATTTTCCCCTACTCCCCACACATAATCAACTGTGTTTAACATGTATCATTTAGTTTCTAGGTGTTCTTGAAAAATGTACCTTATTTAGGTGTCTAGGTATTTTTAGTTTACATGTGTGGCATTGTGTTATATCTCATTCTGTTTATTTTTTTATTAAGCACTGTTTTTAAGGTCCATCCATGTGACTAATTTGTTCCTTCTAATTCTGCATAATACTCCATGGAGTGCAACCACCACGTTTCACATGTGCTATTTCCGGCGATGGACCCCTAATGGGAACTAATTTTGGCCACCACAGATAACATTTTAGTGAACATTCTAATGCATGTCTCCTATGAATCTGTGTAGGAAATTTTTTGGAATATATAATGAGGAATGGAGTTGTTGAGTCATAGTAGATACATACAACCACATACCTCAGAATGGCCTGATTAGTCTACGTTCCCAACATCAGCGAATGAGGTTTCCTATGCATATCCCTGCCCATAATTGATATAATAAAGCTGTTTCTGCCAGTCTAAAAGGTATAAAGGGGTATCTTATTGTTTCAATTTATATTTCTCTAGTTACCAATGATTGAACATCTTTTCATATGCATTTGAGCTTTTGAGGTTTTCTGCAACTTTTCTGTTCATATCTTTTCCCCATTCTTAACTTTTAAAACCATAAAGTATAGCATACATATGGGAAAATGCACATAAAATAAATGAACATCTCACTGAATAAATTTGTGTAACGGTCACCCAAGTCAAGAAATGAAACATTGCAAGTATCTCAAAAACTCAACCCCTGTGTGTCCCCCACCCTGTCACTCTATCCCTCCTCCCTCCCCAAAGGTAACTACCATCCTGAATTCTAAAATTATAGCTTAGTTGTGCTTGTTAATGAAATTTCTATAAGTGGAGTTACATAATCTTTTATGGTTGACTTATTTTGCTCAAAAAATGTTTGAGAGTTATCCATGTTTTATGTAAGTGTAGTTTGTTCATTTTCCTTCTTGCATTTTAATCCATGTTAGTAAATAGTTGGATGTTTCTAGTTGTGTGCTTTTATGAGTAATACTGCTATGAATATATTTTCACATGTAATGTGATGGCATGTGTGCACTCATTCTGTTGGATGTATACATAGGGGCAGAATTGTTAGGTATGGATAAATTGGCCTTGGTAATTGTTACACTTTATACTTCCACAAACTATGTGTGGGAGTTCCTGTTGCTCCACATCCTCACCAACACTTACTATTGCAAGTCTTTTTAATTTTAAACACTCTGCTAGGTATGTAGTGGTATCTCATGGTGCATTTAATTTGATGACCAATGCAATTGAGCACAGTTTTATGTTTATTGGCCATTTAGGTATCCACTTTTATAACGTGCTGTTCAACTCTCTTGCTCTTTTTTATATTAAGTTGGATTATTTGTCGATTTGTAGGAATTCTTCATATATTCTGGTTGTAAGCCCTTTGTTATTTTATTGTAAATATCTTTTACTCTATAATTTCCCTTTCACTTTCTCAATGGTTATGATGATCAAAAATTCCTAATTTTAATGTAATCTATCAATATTTTGTTTAATAAGTGTTATTTTTGTATGTCCTGTTAACAATTTCTCTACTCCAAAAGTTTTATTGTTTTCCTTTCACATTTAAATATGTAATTCTCCTGGAATTGAATTTTATAAATTGGGTTGTGTTAGACATCAAATTTTATTTTTTAATATGGGGAATTACAATTTATCCAACAGTGTTTGTTGAAAAGACTTTCCCCACTGCTCTTCAGTGCAACTTTTATATTAAATCAAATGTCCATAGATGCCTTTGTGTATTTCTGGGATATCTCTTCTATTTTATTGGTCCAAATATTGTTGTACCAATACCACATTGTCTTTATTACCATACCTATATAAGTTTTGATATCCACTAGAGTTGTTGTTCTTTAATATTGCTTTGGATAATTTAGGCTCTTTGCATTCATGTTATAAATTTTAGAATTTATTGTCACTTTTGACAAGAAAGTTAGGATTTTAATTGAATTTTAATTAATCAATTTTGGGAGTATTGATATTTATGCATTACCGAGTCTTCTGATACATGAATACTGGGATCTCTCCATTGGTTTAAGTCTTTAATTTCTCACAGTGTTTCACAGTTTTCTGTGTGGAACTTTTGCATATCATACATTAGATTCATTCCTAGGAATCTGATCTTTTGTGATGCTGCTATAAATGATATCTTCTTAAAATTTCACATAATGAATTGTTTCAGTATATAAAAATGCAGTTGGTTTTTCTGACTTTGTCACCAAGGCTGGAGTGCAGTGGCCCCATCATAGCTCACTGCAGCCTAGAACTCCTGGGCTCAAGCAATCCTCCCACCTCAGCCTCCCAAATAGCTAGGACTTCAGGCTCGAATCACCACACCCAGCTAATACTTAAATATTTTTGTAGAGATGGGGTCTCACTATGTTGCCCAGGCTGGTCTTGAACTCCTGGTCTCAAGTGATCCTCCTGCCTCAGCCTCCCAAATTGCTGGGATTACAGGCATGAGCCACCATGCCCAGCTGATAGCGAATTTTATCAAATGCTTTTTCTGCATTTGTTGAGATGATCATCTTGTTTCAGTCTCCTTTGTTTAGTTAATGTAGTGAATTACATTTTTTAAAAAAACTCAACATTAGTGAGGTGTAATTTATGTATAGTAAAATGCGCCCACTTTAAGTGTATAGTTTGGAAAGTTTTGATAAATATATACCCATTAACAATCATCACAATCAAAATATAAAGCATTCTATTACTCCAAAAATCTCCTTCATGCCTTTTAGGTCATCCCACTCCCCAACCCCCTCCCTGCATAAAGCACACACTGATCTGATTTCAATCGCTATAGATTGGATTACCTTTTCTAGAGAGTTTTACATAAATGGAATTATACAATATGTAGCCTTATGAATCAGAGTTCTTTCACATGGCATATCGTTTTTGAGATTCATCCACGTTTTGTTTATCAGTAGTTTCTTACTGCTGAGGAGTATTCTATTGTAGTGATATATCACAATTTGTTTATCCATTCATCTTTCAGTGGACATTTAGGTTTTCAGTTTTTGACTATTAAGAATAAAACTTTTTATGAACAATCTTTGTATGGACATATATCTATATTTATTTATTTTCTTTAATTTCAGAATATTATGGGGGTGCAAACATTTTGGTTACATATATTGCCTTTGCATTGCCCAAGCCAGAGCTACAAGCATGCCCAGCCCCCAGACAGGGTGCTTCATACCCATTAGTTATGAATTTACCCATCCCTTCCACCCCCGTCCCACCTGCCTGACACCCAGTGAATATTACTTCCACGTGAGCACCTAAGTGTTGATCAGTTAGTACCAATTTGATTGTGAGTACATGCGGTGTTTGTTTTTCCATTCTTGTCATACTTCTCTTTGAAGAGTGGGCTCCAGCTCCACCCGGGATAATATAAGAGGTGCTAGTTCACCCATTGTTTTTTATGGCTGAATAGTACTCCATGGTATACATATACCGTATTTTATTAATCCACTCATGTATTGATGGGCATTTTGGGTTGTTTCCACATCTTTGCAATTGTGAAATGTGCTGCCATAAACATTTGAGTGCAGATGTCTTGATTATGAAATGACTTTTTTTCCTTTGGGTAGACGCCTAATAGTTGGATTGCTGGATGAAATAGTATTTCTATTTTTAATTCTTTGAAATATCTCCAAATTACTTTCATGTGGACATACATTAATATTTCCTTTTTTTCTTGGGAAAATACCTATGCTGTAGATATATTTTTAATTTTATAAAAGCCTACTAAACTGGGGTTTTTTTTTTTTTTTGGAGACAGAGTCTCGCTCTATTGCCTGGGCTAGAGTGCCGTGGCATCAGCCTAGGTCACAGCAACCTCAAACTCCTGGGCTCAAGCGATCCTCCTGCCTCAGCCTCCCGGGTAGCTGGGACTACAGGCATGCGCCACCATGCCTGGCTAATTTTTTCTATATATTTTTAGTTTTCCAGCTAATTTCTTTCTATTTTTTCAGTAGAGATGGGGTCTCGGTCTTGCTCAGGCTGGTCTCGAACTCCTGACCTTGAGCGATCCTCCTGCCTTGGCCTCTTTACAGGCGTGAGCCACCACGCCCAGGCTCTGCTAAACTGTTTTGCAAAGTGATGGTACCACTTTATGTTCTCACCTACAATTTATGAGTATTCCATTTGCTCTACCTTCTTGCTGACCCTTGGTATTGGCAGGTCTTTTTAATTTTAGCTACACTAGTGGGTGTGAGTGGTATCTCATTGCATGTCCCTAATAGCTAAAGATGTTGACTTTCTTTTATGTGTTTATCTGCCATTCATATATCTTTTTTGCTTAAATGTCTCTTTGTTTCTTTTACCCATTTTTAGTTGGATTGTTTGGCTTCCCATTATTGGGTTTTAAGAGTTTTTTATATATTCAGGATACAGATCCTTTATTAGATACGTGTTTTGCTGATATATTTCCCCTTCTGTTGCATGCCTTTTCTTTTTCTTAACAGTATTGTTCGAAGAACAGAAGTTTTTAATTTTAACATCCAATTTATCCACTTCACCTTTCTTTTTAAAAAATTATTTTTAATTGACCAATAATTGTATTAATATATATTTATGGGGTACAATGTGGTGTTTTGATATGTGTTTACAATGTGGAATGATGAAATCAGGCTTATTAACAAATTATTCACCTCACATACTTATCTTTTTTGTGGTAAAAACATTTAAAATCTACTCTTTTAGCAATTTTGAAATACACCATGCATCATTATTTATTATAGTCACCATCCTGTGCGATAGATCGCTAAAGCTTATTCCTCCTGTCTAACTGGAACTTCGATCAATTTATACCCTTTCCCCATCCACCCCTCTCCTGAGTCCCTGGTGACGACTATTCTACTCTCTACTTCTATGAGTTCAACTTTTTATTTATTTTTATTTATTTATTATTTTTTTAAGACTAGTCAAGTGCAGTAGTGAGCAGGGAGGAAAGTAGTAGAACTAGGAGTTCAATCTGTAACTGACAGTGAACAATCAAGTGAGATAACTCACTACCTTTGGACCAGCCGAGTTCAACTTTTTTAGATTCTGTATATATGTGAGATTATGTGGTATGTGCCTTCTATTTCACTTAGCATAATGTCCTCCAGATTCACCCATCTTGTCACCAATGACAGGATTCCCCCCTTTTTAAAGGCTGAGCTGTATTCCATTGTGTATATATACATTTTCTTTCTCCATCCACTTTTCTTTTAAGATTATCATGCTTTTATTGTTTTATTAAAGAAATCTTTTCTTGTATTTTCTTACAGAATATTCATAATTTTAGCTCTTATGTTGAGGTTTATAATCCATTTCTAATCAATTTTTGTGTATGGTGTGAAATAAGGGGTTGAGGTTCTTTTTATTTTCATGTAGATTTCTAATGTTTTCAAGCACCATTCTCTGAAAAGACTATCCTATTCCTACTTAATTAGCTTGCCCTCTTTAAAAAGAAATCAATTAACTATGTATATATGCATAGGTCTATTTCTATGCTTTCTATTCTGTTCTTTTGATAGATATGTCTGTCCTCATGCCAATACCACAGTCTTGATTGCTAAAGCTTTATCCTTAGACTTGAAATCAGTAGTTTAAGTCCATCAACTTTATTCTTCTCTTTCAAAACTTATTTGCTTATTTTATTTTTTGGTTTATTAAATATGCTATATTTGTACTTTATTCTGTAGTTTCTAAAATTATTCACATATGGACTTAGTGAAAATGTACTTTATAGAAAACTAAAATGAAAATAATACTCATATTGCACACATATTAAACTTCTGAAATTTTAGGAATTGACTTAATCTGTACAGGTGATTAATGAAGGTGGTCATAAAATATTAGGTGGCTCAATTTTCTTAAATCTGACACCAGACCATGACTTAAAAGGTGTTAATGTTGAAGTGTGGATGCAAAACTGTCTATTAATAAAACCTTTTAATCTAATAGTGTTTGAGTAACAGGACAAAATAAATATTGTTTTTCTTTTACAGATAAAATTTTCTTGTCTAAATCTATTTTCTATGCACTCTCTCTCCCATTCAGAAAATTAGTTGTGCAGACTCATGAGGCAAAAAATCAATTCCTTTAAAAAAGAAACAAGCTACAGCCTATTTACAAAACATGCAAAGGGAGAATTTTAAGTAGGTGTTACTGCAGAACTGGTTAAAAGTGAATACAGCTGAGTGACCAAATATACTTTTCCTTCTGCAAGTATAGGTCCTTCCTCCCTTCTTTCTGGAAGAAATGCATTATCAGGGCATGAACTATAAAATGGCATACAATGCAAAGACAGAGACAAAGCAGTTTGCAAATCCTTGTATTTCTAGCTCTTAAGACAGTATGTTTAAGAGCTGAGGTTACCTCTAGCGGCGAAACCAGAGCCAACTATTAAGCAGTACGAATGCTACAGTAATTGAATACATGATCATTTCTCTCCTGGCATGTTCTCTGTTCTTCTCTTCTAGAAGTTGTGCGCGTCTATTTAGCTTGACTATCTGTCGTCTTAATGAAGCTGCATTTCTAGCAGTTATTTCATCCGAAGTTCCTTCAATTGTTGTATGTATGTTTGAAATGCCATACCTGACATTGTCATGATGAGGAATAGAAGTGGCGGCAGCAGCAGGCCTGCAATACACCACGGGTCTCTGATTTTCTTCCGGCACATCTAAGATCCGTTGGTAAGCCCTACGAGTAGAAGACTGGATAAGTGACAAAATGCTACGAGCGTAGGAAAGATTAGTTCTATCTTCAGGTAACATCTGGCCAGGACAGGTCCAAGCTTGTTATGGTGATGGTATCAGGGTAGAATCACTTCTGACTAACTGTCCATTGGGGTGAATAACATTTTCACTCGTAGAGCACTCTCTTTTTAGCTTGCCAGCTCCATGAATTTCTTCATTTTGAGAGGTCGAAGGAGGTCTTTTCAAATCCAGAAAATCTAGCAGTCTTTCACTTGAAGTACATGAAGTGGTGGTTTTAGTGTCAGAGGTTTACAGGGAGTTGACTGAATAAGTTCAAGATGTGCTGGTCTTGAAAATGGAATGTCTTCACTGTTTCCGGCTGCAACAATCCTCTTTGGAACCTGCATCATTATATTAGCATTTAGAACTCCTTGGGATTCTTGTTGCAGGTCAGCATTAAAGGTGCTCGCTTTAATTTTTTGGGGACCCTCATTTGCTGACTAATACCTGTGGTATATTCCATTTCGTACAGAATTCAACTAATTTCTCTCATCTCAGTGGCAGTGGGAGAAGTAAATGTTTTTCCACTCACCAAATGTGTACCAGCTACTGCTTGCTGTTTGGCACTGTCTGCTCCTGTGCTTCATATTAAATCCTTTAACGTCCTTCAATGTGCATGTGCTGGGTTTAGAGCCACTTTTGTTCCCCAGGGCCTGTAGAGGGTCCCTGTCTAGGGCCACTAGGGTGGGTGCTCTCAGAGGCTATTGGCCAAATGCAGGGAGGAGCTGGGGCAAAGCACCCATCAGATTGGCCCATGGCAGACTGAGAGAGGCTTATTTGGATATTTTGAATCCTTTATATTTCCATTTAAATTTTAGAATAAACTTTTCAATTTCTACAAAACAACCTAGTGGGATTCAGGTTGAGAGTATATAGAATCTATCGATATATTTGGGTAATCCCTCTCTCCCTTCTATTCTCTATGACTACTTTTTCTTTTTTTAAAAAAATTTTTTTATATTTTTTTTTCTTATTTTATTATTTTAAATTTCAGTGACTATTTTGCTGCATAAATTTGTGTTTCTCCTGGAATAAATAATTTTCTCGTTTCTTTTGTTTGCTTAGTTTTCTATGTACCTACAAATACTTCACTTCTAGACTCTTCTTCAGGCCTCCTCTCAATAACTTTGAATACATTAGATATTCTATCAGTGTTGTAATTTTTTCAGAGAAATCTCTCCCTACACTTCTGATGTGCTTAAATGTGGACAGCTTTCTTTCTAGACATGTTGAACACTGTCATCCCAGAATCTCCCTTCCCTTTACTATCATCTTAGGTATTCTATTTTTGTCTTCCTCTTGACTTGGTTCCTCTATTGCCTTTCTTGGTTTACTGTCTTCCTCTTTCTTGGTTTACCATCCTTTTTGGTGGGCACATCCCCATATTTTTCCAAGAAAGAGGACATGGGAGGTCAAATTTTTCAGACTGTGTGTATCTTTATTTTGGTCTCAAGTTTAATTCACAGTTTCATTAGATGTAGAATTTTAGGTTGGAAATTATTTTTCTTTCAAATTTTGATGTTATTGTCCCATCGTTTTCTAGCTTCCAGCATTGCTGTGGAAAAATAAAATACCACAATCATTCTTGATCTTTTATATGAAAACCGACTTTTTGTTATTGTGGTGGTGGCTTTTCCATCTCTTTCTCTCTAGAAAGACCTTTTCTTAGTCCCAAGTGATTTAAAACCCTGCCTTGATATAGATCTACTTTCCTCATTTGTGATGAGCCCTTTCAAACTGGAAATTTAAAATTTTCAATTTTGGGAAAAGTTTTGGAATTATTTTGTTGATGATATCTTCTCTTCTGTTTGTCGCTATCTTGTATTTGTGGAACACAGGAACAGAAAAGAAGACATCCATTGCTCTTCTCCATAAGTCTTATAGACCTAGTTGCCTCTTAAGCCATTTACATTCCCCTACAACTTTAAGAAAACTAAACCATAAATAAGAAAAGCAACAAAAACTTTTTTTAAAAGGAGCAATTTGTAAAACTTAAAAACTCATAAGAATCCCTTAGCAAATGATTTAAGTTACTTTAATTTCCTTCTGCAAAATTAACACAGGTTATTCAGATTTGGATCTTCTGAACGGATCCTTTTCTTACCTTTTTTCCTCTTATTTTTAATTCCTTATACTTTTAGCTCTATTTTATGAGATATTTTCTCCACTTGTATTGAATTTTTATTTTATTTCCAACAGCTCTTCAACTCTTTTTGTATTCTGAACGTTCTTTTCTCATACCATCTTGTTCTCATTTCATGGATATGATATCTCTCTGTGGATATAAATAATCCTTTTATATCCAGTTTTCTTCTCTCTGCAGTGTGTTTCCTGCTTTTTTCTGTTCGGCTGTTTTGTTTACTTTATTTCATATTTCTCATATTTGATGACCCTTGACTGTATGAATACATTATACAGCTTAGTGCACATGGGTAGGGTTCTTCAATTGTGGGAGACACTATAATGTAATTTGCCTTATCTACTTCATTAGGAAATCCCTGATGGTAATATCTTCCCCCATCCTTGAATTGGTCAGATTCCCAAGAGAAGACCTTTACAATCTCTTATGAGCATTTGGGAAGCTGAATGGGAAAAGAAAGCTGGCTGTGTCAACATTTAATATGTAAATTTTCCTACATTCTCCTTATGTTCATTATATATCTCTACTTTCAACTGTACCTGGTGTTCCCCACTCCATACATGTGCTGTCCTCATTCACTACAATGAATAAACCTTCAGTCTGCTGCTTGGATGAGGTGGGATCGGTCTCTTGAGAGGAGGAACTTTGGGACCCAACTTCTTCTTAAACAGATTTATAATGAAACCTCCTGTTTTTACCTTTACTTTAACCACCATTTCTACAGCTGCCACCAATTCCTAAGCCCTTAGGAAGTTCTAAGGTGCAAACTGTATTGTTTCTTGGCTTTTTTGCTTCTGGCTTAGAATTCAGCTGAGTTGAGCCTCTTAAGTCAGTTATCATCTATCTGTTTTCTGGCTTCCATAAATTTATTACTGTTGTCTTCTTTCTCTTCTCTTTGTTCTTGTGACTCTATGGCAGATGTAAATGTTCGTGTTCAGTTGGTCATCATTATCCAGAACAGTGCCCTCCTTTTAACTTAAATTCATTATAATATTCATGTGTTTTGTGATGCATTTATTTCCTCCAATTGCTCCTGCTGTTCCTCTTTCCCCTCAATTTAGCCATATGTTTAAATGTGAAACCTCATTCATGGTACCCACATAATGTTCTGAATGACAGTTGCAGATTCCAGTGCAACTGTAGGAAGAAACCGTATGTGTGTGTGCATTTGCACACACACACACATACACACAATGATTAAACTCCTATTTTATTTAGACAAGAACATAGAATCTTCTTGGAAACAAGGTGGCTACCTTTCCATTGCCTGCCCAAGCATCTCTTGGAAGCTTCCAGTTACACTGAACATGCATAATTTGGGTATTGTTTTTGTTCTTTTGATCTGAGAAATTCATTTTTAAACTATGTCATAGTACCATTGAAGAAACATTTACACAAATAATGTATGTCCTTAGAAGGAAATATTTAGAAATATCCTGGAACAATAGAGGCAATCTAGAGGGTAGATGGGCAAGTGATTCCTTAGCTAAACCCAGCATTAGCATGATCTCATACTCATTTAAAGTAAAACGGAGTGAGTGCCCAGATGTCTCTGGACATTCTCTGCATCCACCTTCCCACCTTTTTTCCTGTTAGTCTGTCCACAGACTTTAATAGAATACCTCTTTTTCTGGAGTGGCTCTGATCCTATGTTTGGTCAAAGGATCATCTAGCATTAAAATTTAAAACAATCTCCCAAATGTCAGACTTTAGTGTTGATGGAATATGGCAATGTTGATGTCCAAATAAATCTTGTTATAGAAACCATTGATTGATCTTTCAACCATTAATATTATTTATGACATCACACATTTTTAGTCCTAGGCAATTATTGACTCATATAAGTGATACAGAAACTTGCAAATTTTAAGGAGTTTGCCTTCACAATTCACGTACTGCCAAATGATCTTTCTCCCAGGAATACATTTTGATTTTATATAATAGAGCATAGTAAAATTCAGTTTAGTATGGATTAGTCTAATTATGGAGGCTTCAAAGAATATCACAAAGTGCATAAGACCTTCATGTAGTCTTATGGAGAATGCTGCAAGGACCATAGTGATTGGTACAGTTTACTTGTAAAGAATACTTTTTCAGCATCTAAATGGCAAACATAAGTGAGTGCAAAAGACCTACAATTTAAAAAAAAAGTGGGTTTTTTTTCCCTGCTTCTGTGAAGAATGTCATTGCTATTTTCATAGGGATTGCATTGAATCTGTACATCTTTTTGGGTAGTAAGGGCATTTTAACAGCATTAATTCTTCCAATCCATGAGCATGGAATGTCGTTCCATTTATTTGTGTTCTCTTCAATTTCTTTCATCAGCATTTTATAGTTTTTATTGTAGAGATCTTTCACTCCCTCAGTTAAACTTATTCCTTAGGTATTTAAATTTTTTGTTGCTATCATAAACAGAATTGTTTTCTTGATTTCTTTTTCAGATAATGTGTTATTAGCATATAGAAATGCTACTGATTTTTTTTATGTTGACTTTGTGTCCTGCAACTTTACTGGATTTATTTATTAGTTCTAACAGTTTTTTTGGTGGAGTCTTTAGGGGTTTCTATATATAAGATCATGTCATTTACAAACAAGGACAATTTAACTTCCTCCTTTCCAATTTGGATGCTATTTATTTTTTTCCTCTTGCCTAATTGCTCTGGCTGGGACTTCTAGTACAATGTTTAATAGGAGTGGTGAAAGAGGGCATCCTTGTCTTGTTCCAGATCTTACAGAAAAAGCTTTCAACTTTTCTCCATTTAGTATGATGTTAGCTGTGGGTTTGTCATATATGGCCTTTATTGTGTTGAGGTACATTCCTTCTATACCTTATTTGTTGAGAGTTTTTATTATGAAAGGATGTTGAATTTTGGCAGATGATTTTTCTGCATCTATTGAAATGATCATATAGCTTTTGTTAAATGGAATCATAAAAGACCCTAAATAGTCAAAGCAATATTGAGCAAAAAGAACAAAGCTGGAGGCATCACACTACCCAACTTTAAAATATACTATAAAGCTATTAATTATTATTAATATAATAACCAAAACAGCATGGTACTGGCATAAAAACAGGCACATAGACCAGTAGAACACAATAGAGAGCCCAAAAATAAATCCACACATTTGCAGACAACTGATATTTGACAAAGGTGCCAAAGAGGCACATTGGGGAAAGGGCAGTCTTTTCAATAAGTGATGTTGGGAAAACTGGATATCCACAAGAAGGACAAAATTGGATCTTTTTCTCTCACCATATACAGAAATCAATACAAAATGGATTAAAGACTTAAATGTACAACCTGAAACTGTGAAATCACTAGAAGAAAGCATAGGAGAAATGCTTCATGACATGGGCATGAGAAATGATTTTTGGATAAGACCTCAAAAGCACAGGCAACCAAAGTAAAATTAGACAAATGAGATTACATCAAACTAAAAGCTTCTGCACAGCAAAAGAAACAATCAGCAAAGAGACAACCTACAGAATGGGAGAAGATATTCGCAAACTATACACCCAACAAGGGATTCATATCCAAAATATATAAGGAACTCAAACAACTCAATAGCAAGAAAACAAATAACCTTATTAAAAAATGGGCAAAAGACCTAAATAGGTACTTCTCAAATGAAGATACACAAATGAACAACAGGTACATAAAAAATGGTCACTATCACTAATCATCAGGGAAATGCAAATCAAAACCACAATGAGATATCATCTCATACCTGTTAGAATGGCTATTAACACATAGACAAAAAATAAGTGTTGGTGAGGATGTGGAGAAAAAGGAACCCTTACACACTGTTGGTGAGAATGTAAATTAGTATAGCCGCTATGGAAAACAGTATTGAAGTTCCTCAAAAAACTGAAAATAGAACTACTATATGATCCAGCAGTCCCACTACTGGGTATATCCAAAGGAAATAAAATTGGTATATTGAACAGATATCTTCACTCCCATGTTTATCATAACACTGTTCACAGTAGCCAAGACATGGAATCAACCTAAGTGCACATCACAGATGAATGGATAAAGACAATGTGGGGCTGGGCATTGTGGCATGTTCCTGTAGTCCTAACTACTTGGGAGGCTGAGGCAGGAGATCACTTAAGGCCAGGAGTTTGAGGTTGCAGTGAGCTATGATGATGCCATTGTACTCTACCCAGGGTGACAGAGCAAGGCCCTGTCTCAAAAAAAAAAAAAAAAAAAAAAGACAATGTGGTATATGTACACAATGGAATACTATTCAACCATTAAAAAGAAGGAAATCCTGACATTTGTGACAACATGGATGGAACTGGAGGACATTATTAAGTGAAATAAACCAGACACAGAAAGAAAAATGACACACGATCTCACTCATATGTGGAATCCAAAAAAGCTAATCTCATAGAAGGAGATAGTAGAATGGTAGTTACCAAGGGCTAGGGTGGTTAGGGAGGGGGAAAGAGAGATATTGGTCAAAGGATATACAATCACAGATAGGAGGAGTAAAAAATTTGTACTTACAAGTAGAACTACCATTTGATCCAGCAATCCCATTACTGGGCATCTACCTAAAAGAACAAAAGACATTCTATAAAAAAGACATCTGCACTTGAATGTTTATAGCACCACAATTCACAATTGCAAAAATGTGGAAACAACCCAAGTGCCCATCAATACATGAGTGGATTAATGAAATGTGGTATACCATGGAGCACTACTCAGCCACCAAAAACAATGGTGATCTAGCACCTCTTGTATTATTCTGGATAGAGCTGGAACCCATTCTACTAAGTGAAGTATCCCAAGAATGGAAAAACAAGCACCACATGTACTCACCATCAAATTGGTATTAACTGATCAACATTTAAGTGCACATATAGTAGTAACATTCACCAGGTGTCGGGCAGATGGAATGGGGGAGGAGGGGATGGGTATATTCACACCTAATGGGTGTGGTGTGCACTGTCTGGGGGATGGACATGCTTGAAACTCTGACTCAGGTGGGGCAAGGGCAATATACATAACCTAAACATTCGTACCCTTGTAATATGCTGAAATAAAAAAAAATTTAAAAAAATTGTATAGAATAGGCAAATGTATAGAAACAGAAACTTGACAAGTGATTGCCTGGGGCTGGGGATTGTTGGGGGAGAGGATAGAGGAGGATGGAGAGAAATGGGGAATGACTGCTAATGGTTACGGAGTTTCTTTATTGGATGATGAAAATGTTCTAAAATTGGTTATGGTGATGGTTGCACAGCTCTGTCAACATACTAAAAGCCATTGGATTGCACATTTTAAATGGTGACTTGTATGATATGTGAATTATATCTTAATAAATGTGTTAAAGAAATGAAATCAGAGTGTGTCATCAAGCTATAAATAGTATAGTTTTTCATAAATAAAGGAATGTAATGTGTGACCAAAAGAAGTAAGCTGAATATTGTCCATTAAAAAAAAATTGCCTCTTCAAATTTCTGCTTAAACAAAGTCTTTTTTCCCCCTTTGGTACAGAGATGATAAACCCAGAAATTTTTGCCCCAGCAGAGCTTGGTGAGCTAGTAGCCATTGCGAAAACGGCCACTAAAGAGGAGTTCACCCATGAGCCAAGGAAGACTGAACTCACATGCCCCAAATTTTACTCCTTGCCCTGAAATTCCCTTTAGCAAGTTTACGTGTCCTGCATGTTTGGCAGTTGAATCAAAGTTAAATAATCAACAGTATTATGAGTTCTTGAGGCATTTAGTCTTTTTGGCAAATTGGATTTTTGTCATTTGAACTCTCAGCCCAGATGCAATGGGTTTGATCTAAGTCTGTGCTCTCATGTTAAGGAATAAGCAAAGTTCATTCCCATGTTCTTCTTTCCTATAGGGTGACAGTTACTAAGTTAATATAATTCTTTCTTTAATAACTAGTATTATATGTTTTAGGAGTCTGAATCAGAAATGTAAGAAAACATCCTCAAATCTATGTTTTTCAAACTTTTTAAAGAGAACAAACCCAGATTCAAATTTCAAGATGACATTTTTGAACAAACTACACAGGCTACATTTTCTGCTGCTTTGTAACCGTATTTTTTATAACTTCTTATGTCAATTATGTGACTTACATGGCCTGTGCTCAAAGCTACCATTCAAGCTCATGCTTGACCTCTTGTAAAAACATCCTTTTATGCACCTTTGCAGTGACGGAATCTACACATGGCCTATGATTCATCAGTATTCACATTTTAATTAGTTCCAAGACTAAACATAGAATTGAAGAAAATTTTTAACCTGTGACATATATATCTCAGTTGATGGTGTGCATTTCCAAAGTTGTATATCACATTCAGAAAAAGACTTGAATGAAAGGGCAAAAATGGAGTGTTTTTTTTTTAAAAAAAATCCAAATCCTGATACCATTTGCTGGAAGATTTATAGCTAAAGAAAATCCATCTATAGTAATTTGACAATCAATTTGCCCTCTGCTCTGCATTATGAATACTTAAGATGTGTTTAATGTCTTTGGGCTCCTTTCCAATATTACAAGGATCCAGTTATGTTGGTTTCTCTCTTTATTTTAAGGTCCCATTTTCAAAACAGCTTCATAGCTGGGAAGAAGCTAAAAATTTTTCAAATTAAGTCTAGAGCATATTATATAAGTTCCTTTTTAAGAATACTACCTTCTCAAACTTTTATAGGTCTAGCAATGCCAGCAATTTGTAGATATAGGTCTTCACCCTCATTTTACAGATGAGGGCACTTAGTCCCAGCTAGAAATGTATCAGGCAAGATATGTATGTTTTTGGCAAAACAACTTAAAAGGATGTAAACCATAGCATGAATGTACCAAACTGATATAGCAGTATAGCTCTAATTTTGAGTTATTTGTTAGCACACAATAAATGCTAAGAAAGGAAAAGTTATATATAATATATAAATATATATAAGATTATATGTGAACAATCAAGTTTTAGAAGAGGCTAATTTAACTGTTTGGACTCTGAACGTTCCTAGTCTACATTCTTAAGAATAACACCAAAAACTGGATATGAGGTTTGAATGCTACCCAAAGTTTGTAAAGAACTAGCTTTGAGAATTCAGTTCTGCAGACATTTATTAATGCCTGCCATGTGCAAGGCATGGTGCCAGATGCTAAAGGGGTATTGAATTTCCTTTAACAAACAATCCTCAAATCTCAGTAACTAAACACTTAAGTCACAGTCCAATGCAGTTAGCAAGTGTTGGCAGATGCTGGGGTGACCCAGGCTTTATCCAGTCTGTGGCTCCATGTGACAGACTGGCTAGATTCTCACCAAACTCAGCTAGTGTTGAAGATGGCAGAGTAATTTAGTCTGGGTAAGTTAGACACAATTGTGTGCTGGAGCTGGTTCATCCAGGTTCGCAAGAGCCAACGGTGAGCATCTCTTCCTAACTCAAAGTTCAGTGATACTGCCTTTGGTAGCTTGAAATCGGCCATGGTGGGTGTATTTATACCACAGAAATCAGCAAATGCTACGAATAGGGATTTTGTGTTTTGTTTTATTTTGTTTCATATGGACATCCAATTGCTAAACATTTACTAGCACACAATGGGTTATATGAGCTGCTGTTACAAACAATCCCAGTATGTCAGTGACTTGATAGAATAAACTTTTATTTCTCCCTCGCATCACAGTGTAATACCAGCTGACAGGGGGGACTCCGCTCCAAGGCAATAACTCAGGCATCATACTCCTTTCACTGGGGCTCTGCTATCTCCAAATAGCTTCATAGTCACTTTGGGATATCTGTTTATACACGGGGGGTAGTTGGAGGGAACACAGAGAAGGCTCACTACTTTTTAACTGCCTCAACCCAAAAGTGACCCATCATTTCCACACACTTCTAGTAATAAGAACTAATCACAAGATCCTACCTAGATGTGAGAGAGACAGCAAATGTTTGACAGTGAAGGGTAGCAGAGGAAGTAACACCTTCAAGGGATTGAAGGGCTGAGAAAAAAAAATTTTTTTTTCTGGATTCAGAAAGACCTGGATTCAGGAAGCCCTCATTATGTTGAACAAGTCCCCCTTGCAAATTTGACCATTCTATTGATCAAAACAAGTCATAAGATCAGACCATATGCAAGAGGAGGGGAAAGAAATGACATGTCTTAATGGGAGAAGCAGCAGTGTCACATTGCAAAGGGATGTGGATGCAGGAAAGCATGATTCATGTAAGGACATTTTTAATAATCTATACAACCTCCTGCCAGCAGGATCCCAGCAACCTGGCCTGCCCACTGTTCTTTCATATACACTCCTTGAAGCCATTTTGTGACTTTGGCTATCTGTCATGGTGGCTCTAGAGTTCACTATAATTTGTATGTGGCCTGCAAGACTTGGGGAGAACCCAGAATTTTTCCCCAGCTTAAATATGCTGACTGTGTCTTAGGTCTCTGCTTTTATTCTGTTTTGTGTTCTAACAATTTGTCTATTGGTCCCTTCCTCTGTAATAAGCTACAACTTCTTGAAAGCAAGGCCTGGGTCTTACCCGCCCACCTGTATATCTCTGCCAGTGTTAAGCACAGCTTTGTACATATCAGACTTCAATAAATGTTGATTCAAATTGACCATCCCCAACTTTTATCAGCCTTTTCTACATAATCTTCCCCAATAGAGAATTACTTCTAATTATCATTCTGGTTATAATTCAAGAAAAGAAAGCAAATGGAACAATACTGGATTCTCCTAGAGAATTTCTAAAAACTATTCTTTGTTTCTAACCACACTGTTTGTCACAGGCAAATACCATCCTTCATCTGGTATCTACGCCTGTGGTCAGGCTTCTAAGAGCAGCCCAAGAAGACCAAATACTTAGTGGGTACTGGATGAAGGAACAGGAAGAATCAGAATCAAAACTTTCCACGACTGTTTTTTCAAAAAACACGAAGGAATGGAGCCTCAATATTGTAAAGAACTATGAGCCCAGTGTGGGAAAACATTATACAAGAACAGTGAAAGAAAAAATAGCTTGCATAGCATTGCCCAAGCACACACACACCTCTGACTCCCTCCCCCCGTCAGAAGTGACTGTAGAATATGTTGATGCCATTAGGAAAACTGTAGTGATTCCAGCTATGTTCTGCTTGATTCCAGTGCTGCCTCATGACCCTATCAGCTGAAAAATGTGCATCAATATACTTGCCACTAATTCAGATGCAGACTTTGTCTTTTTGATGTGTTTGTTGATCCCCTCCACTCTGGGGAGCACCTGCTCATTCCAAGGCAAGGCAGTTTCAGATGAGTTCCATACCTCACCCACTCAATTAAATTTGATATTCATGCAGTTTTAATTTCTCCCTTTTTCCAGCCCTACTTGTGATTTGGGGAATTAGCCAAGCCTCTCAATCTGCTTGTCTATAAAATTGGGCTATCCATTTACATAAAAGATAAAATCTGTGAAATATGCTGTGATTTTCTTTTCAGAGATGACCTAGCTTGAGATTTTAGGCCTTACCCATTCCCACAGGCTGAGAGGGGCTTCTGGAGGAGTAGCTACCTCTACCCCAAGGTTCTCTCTGGAACAGAAATAGCCCACCTTCCATCCTCCTCCCCAATTATTCTTTTTTTTCTCCCCAATTATTCTTGTCTTGCTGCCTACCATGGACTGAATGCTTATGTCCCCACAAAATTCGTGTATTGAAATTCTACCCCCCACCAAAGTGATGGTATTAAAAGGCAAGACATTTGAGAGGTGATTAGATCATGATTGGGATTAGTGCCCTTGTAAAAGAGACCCCAGAGAGCTCCCTTGCCTCTTCCCCATGTGAACGAGGACATGGCAAGAAGGTGCCATCTACGAGGAAGAGAGCCCTCACCAGATACTGAATCTGTCAGTGCCTTGATCTTGGACTTCCTAGCCTCCAGCTCTGTGAGAAATAAATTTCTGTTGTTTGTAAGCCACCTAGCTATGGTATTTTGTTACAGTAGCCCAAATGGACTAAGACACTGCACAACTTTTACTTAGCCATGTAATTTTTTATTTTTCTTTTCTGTTACCTGTTTGATGTTTTTAAAATTATAGTCATTTGCATTTGAATCAAACACTTTTAAAATCAATGAAGGAGTGTCCATGTACGTGAACTATTTATCATAAGCCATTGATTCAAAACAGAAGAAGTGTTATCTATAGAAACTCTATACCAATGCCATATAATCCCTATATTTTTAATAGCTTTATTAGAGTATAATTTGATATGAAATATGCTGCACGTATTTAGATTGTTCAATTTAATAAGTTTTCACATATATGAAAACCATGAAACCATCTCCACAATCAAGATAATGAACAGATCCATCGCCTCTAAAAGTTTCTTCCTGCTCTTTTATAATCCCTTCCCCACATTGCCCTTCCCAACCATCCCCAGGCTGGTAGGAACAGGCACTATTTACTGTTCCTGGCTCTGGGTGAGTACTCGATATTGTTTCCTCTAAACCTTTCAGATAGTTCTTTCCCCAATCTTGCAAAGTTTCCTCACATGCATGTGCTGGTTAGTACTCTGCTGAATACTCAAGGGGACCATCTATAGCAATCCTGAATTTTTTCTCTTCTCTCTACACTGCCAACTCTAGTTGACTTGGTCACCCCAGATTCTCAACTCCGTTTCTTTAATTCAAGGAGTTTTCTGGGCCCTCTGAGATCCCATTCCTTGCACTATGACCTGGACACTCTCTCCAGGCAGTAAGCTGAGGCGATTGTCGGGCTCACCTACTTTGTTTCCTGTCTCTCAGGATTCACTGTCTTTGTTTGCCTGATGTCCAATGTCTTGAAAACCATTTTTTTCATATATTTCATGCAATTTTTTAGTTGTTTTAGATGGGAGGACAAATCTTCTCCTTGGTATTCCATCTTGGCTAGAAGAGGGAATTGTTCATAGCACTTTTTTTGCTGTAAAATTTAAGGGGCAATACAATTCCCACTAACAAACTGTAGGAAAATTTTTTCATAAGTTCAGTAAGCAGATTTGGAAGGTAAATTTAATTTCTCGACTTCTTAAATATAGGAGCGTGGGAATATTAAGAAGATAAATATCCATTATAACTGTGTTTGAAGAAAAATAAATTAATTAAATAAAAGATTAGAAGTGAATGAATCAGAATGTGATTTCTGATTTCTTTTCCCTTTTCTTCATTTTCTTACTGTGTCCTCTCTCCAGTGTCTTCCTACTCCCCTAGATGTAAACTTTACTGCTCAAGCCACCCATTTATCCATCTACTAGTCTATTTATCAAATGTTACTGAGTACTAGGGATAAAATGAATTGTAAGACAGGAAACCTCCTGCAACGTGTTCACATACAGTGGGTGGGAATTCTGTTACTGTAGAGGCCTGAATAAAATGCTGAGGAATTGTTGAAGGCAGAGTCATTAACTTGGGGCAGGGCTGGGGAACAGATCAAGGAAGGCTTCTCCCAGGAGGATACATTTGAAATGAACACTGAAGAGTGAGTAACATTTGGCTAGGTGGAGATGGGAAAGAGGAGCCATTTGAGAGAGAGGGCATGAACTAGGTCAAGGTGAGTATGGGGAAAAGGTCAGTCCTATTTTGGGAGTGATGAAAAGCTGACCATGGCTGGGTCTAGGGGTTGGAGGGTAAAATGGCAGGAAATTAAGCTGCAGAGGTGGTTGGAGCCATCCTAAGTACTGTAAGTGCCAGGCCAGTAAGTCTGGATTGTAATCTTCCAACATCCTGAGGTTTCATAGCATGGAAATGACATGATCAGATGTGGGTTTTGGACTCTGTAGGGGAGGCAGGTGGCAAGAAGTCTCCGCAGGAGGCAGCTGAAGTCATCCAAGAAGGATGTAAGTGCCTGAACTCAGACAGGGAGGACGCGGACTAATACAAGAGACACTTCTGCAAGAGAACTGGCAATGTGAAGTGATCAATTACATTCTGAGAATGAATGAGAGGGAGACTTGAGGATAAATGCCTCTAGATTTTCCAATTTGAGAGAATTGGCAGATGTCATGTCATTAACTGAGATAGAGACAGAAGGCAGAATAGGGTTTAATTAGCTTTTAGTCCCACTGAGTTTAGGATTTTATGGACCACTCAGGTAGAGAGTTATAGCAGGCAATTGGACCTCAAGAGAGAAGTTCAAGAGTCAGTGGCATAATGTCATAGTTAGAATGATCACAATTGGTTTGATCATAGTACATAGAATGAGAAGAAAATAATACGACATTCTCATTCTCTGAAAAACTTTAATGAAGAACTTCGTATTTCAAACATCTATCAGGCAAAGGTATTCACGCAGGCCAATTTCTAAATATCCCAGTGCAGAAGATAAAATTCTGCCTAACATTCTCTTAGTGAGCAAAGGGATTTAAGGTATTCTCATCAGCCCTCATGAATTCTAAAATTTTATGCAGTGTAATAACGTTCCTCTGAGAAAATGAATAAATCAGACACAGGCATATATCGTCACAGACTTTCTAAGCAGGGACCACTGGAACAGAAAAGTAAGAAGAGTGTCTGAGAGAGAGTCTCAGGAGTCAGTGCTGAGCCCTTTTCAAAGACTTGCTATTTTAAGGTCAGCTCTGATTTAAATATTCCTGGTACTGAATAAGCAGGGGAACTTGGGAAAGCCTGAGTCACTCTCACACCCTCAACTGGCTTCATAAACCAAGACACATTCTGACTTGGCCATTTTATGAGCCCGTGAAAGTGAATCTATTTGAGGAAGAATTGATTTGGTTTGACCTTTAAGCAGTGGAAAAGAAAACACTTGCCATTTCCGGTGGACTTCCTCAGACGAAGCTCTGTCTCAGACAGTAGAACCCCATTGGCATTTCCCAGTCTCCTGAAATGTCAGAAATATTGGCTACAACATTTGTATTCATGAAGACTACATGTTTGAGTATTATTGGTGGACAACTTCATTAATGCCAGTCAGCAAGTTCTTTCCTTCCTTAACTCAGGTATCCAAGGTGAACAGGCAGTGTTATATATTTTGAGGAAGCTCCTAGAAGATCTCTTCTCCCAGGGCAAAAGATGTAAGCAGAGACAATGAAGACACCAGTTTTCTTGAATCCTAATTCAGTCCCCTAGACATGGCATGGTCCTATTCCTGTATTCCAGTGTCAGACATTCCATGTCAGGTCCACTTACTTTCCAGACTGAGACAAAATTTGGTGGTTTTTGTGTCTCTCAGGGAATTAGACAACACCAAGAAACTCCTTGCTTTAGTGCTGCTTGGGATGAATGATTCTTAAGTACATCACAGATTACAAAATGGCCAAGATATGACATTGCGTGCTTTAAAAGTTTTCTTCTCTATGTTACTAGAAGTTGTTGGTAGAACTCTCTTCATAAGCCTCTAGACTTGCAAACACAACCCTGAGAGGAGAGAGTGTTGTCACCCATCCCAGAATATTTGGAAGGTACTTGATAAGGTAGAAGCTAATCTTCAAAGAGCTTAGCAATTCTTGGTAAGTGGATCCTGTCCTGGAAACAAAGGCTTTCTGGCTTCTGGGAAAAGAGTGCTTGAAAACAATGGTGGATGGGCAGCTATAAGCCATGTCTACAGATGTCTGGTGTGAGGTTTCTGTAATGAACTCCTTGACTGAAATGCACAGAATTCTCAATGGAATAAAAGCCTTGAGTCTTTTGTATCCAAAATTAACTCTGTGGAACAATTAGTCACCTTAAGGATGTGCTATAAAGGGTTAGGGAGAAGGAGCTCACACTCAAAAGACCACTACCCTTGTTCCAAACTGCTATTGCTCCCTGAACTTCTACTACCAGTTAAGCCCCATTCTCCCTCTTCTTGGGATTTATAGAAGAAAAACAGGTGCCACTACCAGGGTGTGAATTAATTGATCAAATTTATTCCCTATTTGATTTCTGGGCCATTGATTGGGAAAGAAGGTGAGGAGCCCCAAATAAAGCCACCTCCTCTGCAGTTTTGCTTACTTATTATATAACCTGATGAGACATTACCCTAGAAGTGAGAATGTCTTACAGTACACTAATTTTGGTGGCAATTTTATTGGATATTTACTACGTGTCAGGTTTCGTGCTAGGCATTTTATGAATACTGTCTTAGTCCATTTCATGTTGCTATAAAGGAATACCTGAGACTGGGTAATTTATAAAGATAAGACGTTTATTTTGCTCATGGTTCTGCATGCTGTACAAGAGGCATGGCATCAACATCTGCTTCTGGTGAGGGCTTCAGGCTGCTTCCAATCAAGGCAGAAGGTGAAGGGGGAGCAGGGGTGTCATACGGTGAGAGAGGGAGCAAGAGAGAGAGGAGGGGTACCCATGCTTTTTTAAACAACCAGCTCTTGAATAAACTAATAGAGTGAGAACTCATTTATTACCTTGGGGAGGACTCCAAGCCATTCATGAGGGATCCACCCCCATGACCCAGACACCTCCTACTTGGCCCCACCTCCAACATTAGGGATCAAATTTCAACATGAGAATTGGAGGAATCAAATATCCAAACTATATCAAACACTATTCTTACAAAAAATCCTGAGAGATGAATGGTATGACTATTTTACAGATGAGGAAACTGAGAGTTCCTGAGATTAAGTGACTTCACCAAGGTCACTGAGACCGAAACCTAGGTCTGTATAAGTCCGTTATCCTAGTTTGCCTAGACTTTTGTTACATCTTTAACAAGTTGTCTTTTTCAGCTCTAGCTGCTATAACAGAATACCACAGACTGGGTGGCTTAACGACAAACATCTATTTTCTCACAGTTCTGGAGGCTTAGGGTCTGAGATCAGGGTGCCAGCATAGCAGGGTTCTGGTGAGGGCTCTCTTCCTAGGTTGCCTTCTTATTGTATCTTCACATGGCCAAAAGAGAGATCATCAATCTCATGTCCTTATGAGGACACTAATCCCATTCAGGAGGGCTCCATCCTCATGATGTAGTCACCTACCCAAAGCCCATCCTGCAAATACCATCCCATTGGTGATTAGGGCTTCAACATATGAATTTGGGGGGACACAAACATTCAGTCCATAGCACCACTCATAATGATGGCTTTTTTCCATACTTAAAGCTGGAGCTCCCCCTTAAATAACTTTTAAATGGTTTTCCACTAGTTTTTATGAGTTTTCATGTATCCATTCTCATTGTTTAATTCAGTCTCCCTTGGGGCCAACTTTTGCCCCCATTCACTTGTACATACTTTTTGCTTCAGCCAAACTAAACTATTTCATTTTCCCACACATACCTCACGCTTTCCAATGTGTGTTCTCTTACAAAAGCAGAAAGATGGGGATGGTGGGTAGAAAGAATTGTATGGTGTCTGTCTTTTGCTCATCATTGGGGCTGTTTTAAGGAGAGCTGTGTCAGACATGAGAAACAGGACACATCCCTGTGTATGACCCTGGAGGGTAAAAGGCCATTCTCTCCATTTCTTTGTAGAATTGATAAAGCTTTGATCCCAGGGGTCGGAAGGGACCATGACGCCATCATGGCCTCCATTATAATAGCTTTGGGGACACTAGAGATAAGCACCTGGGAAAGAACACCATACTCAGAGGGGTAGCGGCTCTATGGACTGGGTATGACTAGGGTGCTGCCCCTTTCAAAATGTTGGATAAAGACCAGAATGGAAGAACAAGAGAGGACAGTATGTGAGCACATGTAAAATACCCTGTAAGGTCCTGGAAATAACTGGAATGACTTGGGAGGGGGATAGTTCTGATGCTGAGTCCCAACATTATCCAGGGTTATCAAAGAAATCAGAATTATTCCTATTCTGTGATGCCACAGTCATTCATACAACTAGCTGATGAGGATTGGGCAACATTGAGTTATAGTTGATTCATTTGGGAAACATATCATATACCTAACATGTGCCAGACACTGCAAAGCTCCGAGGACCCAAAGATAAGACCCAGTCCCTGAACTCTGAGGACTTACATCATGATAACAAGTTTAGTTATGTCCACAAGAGGATTTGCACTGTACATCTCTTGGACTTTTGCCCCACGTTTGCCACCAGTGGCCACACAGATTGTGTTCTACACAGAGCGTTTGATGTGAATGGCAGCCCCTACAGTTGTATATTGAACAACCTGCACAACTGCACATGGTGGCCCTGTTTGTCCAAATATTCTCTTCCTAAAGTACCTTCCCCTGCAACTTGTCTTCCAACTTCTTCCAGATGCATCTCTGATCTGAACTCCTCTCTCCATCCTGGCCTGACCACATCTCCCAAGATGTTCCTCTTTCCTCAGACCTCCTTTGGCATTTTCTGTCTGTAGCGGTAACCTGAAAATTAAACAGAGCCTGCAGGGACCCCTTGCTTATTTAGTGTTTTCTGTTACTATTAGCTTAGCTCTATGTTCTTATTTAGCTTTTTTATCATCCTGAATCTTATCTCCCTGCATGGTTTTCAGTGGTAAGGGTAAGAACTGTGTCCTATCCATCTTTGTGTCTCCCTACAGGCTTTGCACATAATTGAAATTCAATAGGACAAAAGAAGAAACTGCTATTTAAAATAAGAGAACTTTTAAAGAGTGAAAGATGCCAATTGAAATGGAGTGTCTGTGACAAAAATCTTCAGTCAATACGTTTTTCAAATTCTTTCAGTTGTTGACTCTCAAATATTTATGCTAATGACAACCAGGAAAAGCACAGATATTGGAAATGTACCAAACCCAAGAGTAATTCTGGCCAACTAATTCTTTTCACGGAACCTACTGCAAGAGTATCTTGCAAGACAAGCCTCAGGCACTACTGACCTCTCACAACTCTCCCTTAAGAGAGTCAAGCTCACTCTCAGTTTCAAGCCGTTTGTGGGAGGTCCAAAGTGTGATCTGAGGGTATGAGGAGAGAGGGAGGAAGATGGAGAAGGAAAGAGAAAAAGCAAAGGATCTGAAAATGAAAGAAGACATTCAATCAATGGTTGACACAGAGCTTGGATTTAGAACCTTTAGATCAGCCAAGGTCATTTCATTAATTATAATTTCATTTCATTAATTACTTGTGATTTTATTCTTATAAAGAACAACTACTTTTTCTTTTCTTTCTTTTTTTTTTTTTTTGAGACAGGGTCTCACTCTTTTTGCCCAGGCTAGAGTGAGTGCCGTGGCGTCAGCCTAGCTCACAGCAACCTCAAATTCCTGGGCTCAAGCGATCCTTCTGCCTCAGCCTCCCGAGTAGCTGGGACTACAGGCATGCGCCACCATGCCAGGCTAATTTTTTCTACATATTTTTTTAGTTGTCCGATTCATTTCTTTCTATTTTTAATAGAGACGGGGTCTCGCTCTTGCTCAGGCTGGCTTCGAACTCCTGAGCTCAAACAATCTGCCCGCCTCCGCCTCCCAGAGAGCTAGGATTACAGGTGTGAGCCACTGTGCCCGGCCAAGAACAACTACTTTTTCCATGGAAGGAAGGAAAGAAAAGAAAGGAAAGGAAAAGAAAAGAAAGAAAAGATAGAAAGAAGGAAAAGGGAGAGAGAAGGAGAGAGAGAGAGAGTGTGTGCATCAGCAAAATTGCAGGGGAAAAAGGGAACTCTCCAAACATACCACTGTTTGCCCTTTTGGTATTTTATTGAAGTTCAATATGCTTTAATTGACACAGGAGTCTGGAATGCTCTGAAACTCTGACTAAAAGGATGGCCTCCCTGGGTAATTTAAACTTCTGTTCTAATTCATAACCTCAACCACAAGGTTAAACTGGCACTCTGTTCTTTTTGAATTTCATGAGTAAAAAATGCACTGAAAACCATTACTCTAGCCAGAGTGAGTGATATTTCCTCCAGATCTACTTACTGACAGATAGTACATCCTAAACCAGGTAGCTGACTAAGTCCTTAGTCACAGAAACAGAAGTTTTTCATCTGAAGTCAGTCTTTTCCCCTCCAAGTTGGCCAGGCTGCCCCATCTGCTGGGACACTGGAGCCCCATGAGTAAATTAGAAACCCAACTTCAGGGGAGTGAGCTACTCAGAGAAAAACCCCAGCATCCTGTAAACTCTGATCATAGCATCACACAAGGACATTTAGGAAAGAAAATGCAAATAGTTTGACATAGACTAAGAATTAGCAGCCTCTGTGGTCTGATACTAGGGAGTCTGGGAAGGCCCTAACGTCACCCCTACACACAGGGCTGTGACCTTCTAGGGTAAAGCTCTAATCCTTCCTCAAAGGTCAAGTGATTAAGGCCCCTACAACATTTTTACTCACATTTTCTTATGAATGCATAACCTCAAAGATCTCTCTGAAGATCTGGAGAGAGAGAAAGATAAAGAGAAGAGACAGAGAGAGCACACACACTCAAAAAGAGGGATGGTGTGGGTTAGGGGATTACATTTCAGATCCCAAATAAGAAGCCTTGAAGAGCTCAGTGCCTTTGGGAAAGCGATTTCATTTCTCTGGCACCATTTTCACAGGTTGGTTGATCTAATCAGACGATATTTACATCCTTCTCTCCCCTTCCTCCCTTTCTTCGATTCTCTTTCTTTTCCTTTCTTTTTTTCTATAAGTACTTATTGAGCCCCTACTATGTGTTAGGTTTTGTTCTAGGCATTGTGAATATAACTTTAAACAAGACAGCTTAAGTCTTCATCCTATGTAGCTTACATTCCAATAGGGGAAACATAAAAAGTAAATAAATATATGAAACAGGTAGTTCTTGTTTTGAATTGTTCTGGTATCCATGAATTTTGATCATCATGGCTTGGTTAACACCAGGCCCTGAACAACACAGTTCAAATTTCAGTCATCACCATATATTAATTGGGGGGGGGGATACATGAAGTATAAATTTCACTGCTAGCTCTCCAGCCCACAAATCGCTATGTAAATGACAAGTGCATGTCATGGTCAGTGACCAATCACATCACTTCTTGCAAAGTCATTCAGTGATTGGTCACTGTGCATCTGTTATTCAGTTCACACAAGGACAGCAAAATCTGTAGCTCTGTTGCCTCCTTGTCTCCCAGTAGTAGAGAGATACTGTAGGCAAAATAATTTAACTTTTAAAGCACTACTACTGTTGGATAATGCTCCAGTTCACCCTGATTCTCTTGAATGGAAATGTGAAAATTTTCCTTTTATCCCCAAATGCAATTTCATTAATACATCCAGTAGACCATGGAGTTACGTCAACATTAAAAGCTTAGTAGATGGACTTTCGGATAGAGTATTAATGCTATAACTGGAGACCATGCCATTTCTTTAGCTGAATTTTGAAAGAAATGTGACATAAGACATGTAATTGAACACATTCAAGTATCATGGCAGGAAGTAACAGCAAGTAGTATGCCAGCAGTATGGCAGGAACTTTTACTGCACCATGTAAGTAACTTTATAGGTTTCTAATTGTAAGTAAATGGAGTTGTAGAAGAAATAGTTCACCATGGGAATGTGGACACACTGCCACTGTTTGAGAGGCTCTTGATATGCAGCCAGAGGAACTTAGCAAATGTGAACTTATAAATACAAATGAAGAAAGTGATTGTGATGAAAAAGATGAATATGTCTCAGAAGAAGGGACACTGGTGAAAAACCTCCCATTAAAGGAACTCTCAGACATATTTCATAACACTGAAGAAACAATGGACAAAATGTTGGAAGCCGATACAAACTTAGAAAGGAGGAATTCAACCAAGAGGCTACTGGAATTGATAAATGAATTCAGTAAAGTCTCAGGATACAAAATCAATACACACAAATCAGAGGCTTTCATAAACGCCAACAGCAGTCATACCAAGAACCAAATCAAAGACTCAATTCCCTTCACAATAGCAACAAAGAAAATAAAGTACCTAGGAATATATTTAACTAAGGAGGTAAAAGACCTCTACAGGGAGAACTATGAGACATTGAGGAAGAAAACAGCAGAAGATGTAAACAGGTGGAAAACCATACCATGCTCATGGGTTGGCAGAATCAACATTGTTAAAATGTCTATACTACCCAAAGTGATCTACAGATTCAATGCAATCCCTATTAAAATACCAACATTATTCTTCACAGATGTAGAAAAATTAATTTTACATTTCGTATGGAACCAGAGAAGACCCCGCATAGCAAAAACAATTCTAGGCAATAAAAACAAAATGGGAGGCATCCATTTACCAGACTTCAAACTCTATTACAAAGCTGTAATATTAAAATCAGCATGGAACTGGCACAAAAACAGAGCCATTGACCAGTGGAATAGAACTGAGAACCCAGATATAAAATCATCCTCATATAGCCACCTAATCTTTGACAAACCAGACAAAAACATACACTGGGGAAAAAAATCTTTATTCAATAAATGGTGCTGGGAAAACTGGATAGCCGCATGTAGAAGACTGAATTTGGATCCACACCTCTCACCTCTCACAAAAATCAACTCATGCTGGGTCACAGATCTAAACCTAAGGAGTGAAACTATTAGAATTCTAGAGGAAGATGTTGGAAATACTCTTCTAGACATCGGCCTAGGCAAAGAATTTATGAAGAAGACCCCAAAGGCAATTACAGCAACAACCAAAATAAATAAATGGGACCTGATCAAATTAAAAAGCTTTTGCACAGCCAAAGAAACTGTCACAAGAGCAAACAGGCAACCCACAGAATGGGAGAAAATTTTCACGTGCTACAAATCTGACAGAGGGCTGATAACCAGAATCTATTTAGAACTCAGAAAAATCAGCAAGAAAAAATCAAACAACCCTATCAAAAAGTGGGCAAAGGACATGAACAGAAACTTTTCAAAAGAAGACAGAATAATGGCCAAAAAATATATGAGAAAATGCTCAACATCTCTAATCATCAGGGAAATGCAAATCAAAACCCCAATGAGATATCACTTATCTCCAGTGAGACTGGCCTTTATCAAAAAGTACCAAAACAATAAATGTTGGCATGGATGTGGAGAGGTAGGAACACTCATACACTGCTGGTGGGACTGCAAATTAGTGCAACCTCTGGGGAAAGCAATATGGAGATACCTTAAAGAGATACAAGTAGAAGTACCATTTGATCCAGCAATCCCATTACTGGGCATCTACCCAAAAGAACAAAAGTCGCTCTATGAAAAAGGCACCTGCACTCGAATGTTCATAGGAGCACAATTCACAATTGCAAAGATGTGAAAACAATCCAAATGTCCATCAATACATAAGTGGATTAATAAACTGTGGTGTATGTATACCATGGAGTACTATTCAGCTTTAAGAAACAATGGTGATATAGTACCTCTTGTATTCTCCTGGAAAGAGCTGGAACACATTCTACTAAGCGAGGTATCCCAAGAACGGAAAAACAAGCACCACATGTACTCACCATCAAATTGGTATTAGCTGATTGACATTTAAGTGCACATATAAGAATAACATTTATTGGATGTTGGGCAGGGGGAGGAGGGAAGGGGGAGGAGGGATGGGCATATGCACAAACAATGAGTGCGATGCGTACCTCCCAGGGAATGGACACACTTGAAGCTCGGACTTGCGGGGGAGGGAGGGCAAGGGCATCATACGTAACCTAATCATCTGTACACCCATAATATGCTGAAATAAAAAAAAAAAAAGAAAGGAGGAATATGTACCAAGGAATATGAAAAATATTCTCTCTGCATTGTAAGTTTTATGAAGAGAAGAAAGAGGCAAGCACTGCTCAAACTACTCTTGACAAGTCTTTTTTAGTTGTGGAAAAGCATACATAACATAAAATTTACCATTTTAACGATTTGTAAGTGTACAATTTAGTGGCATTGAGCATATCCTCATTGTTGTGCAACCATCACCACCATCAAGCTCCAGAACTTTTTCATCATCCCAAACACTAACTCCCCTTCCTCTCTCCTCTTAGCCTGTGGGAGTCTGTATTCTACTTTCTGTCTCTATTCTACTTTCTGTCTCTATGAATTTGGCTGTTCTCATGTGAGTATGATCATGTGAGTGGAATCATACAGTATTTGTCCTTTTGTGTCTGGCTTATTTCACTTAACATAATAACTTTAAGGTTCATCTGTGTATCAGAATTTCATTTCTTTTTAAGGCTAAACAATATGCCATTTTATTTACCCATTTACATTGTTTGCACCTTTTGTCTATTGTAAATAATGCTGCTATGAACATTGGTGTGCAAATATTGGTTCAAGTTCCTGCTTTTTACTTTTTTGAGCAGATACCTAGAAGTGGAATTGTTGGATCACACGATAATTCTGTTTAAATTTTTGAGAAACTGTCATACTATTTTCTGCAGTGGCTCCACCATTTTATATCCCACCAGCAATGCTCAAGTGTTCCAATTTCTTCATATTCTTGCCAACATTTATTACTCTTTTTTTTTCTATAATGGCCATCCTAATGGATTTGAAGTGATATTTCATTGTGGTTTTGATTTGCATTTCCCTAGTGATTAGTGATGTTGAGCATCTTTTCATGTGCTTACTGGCCATTTCTATATCTTCTTTCAAGACATGCCCATTCAATTCATAAGTTTTCTACAAAGAAATAAAGCATTTTAATTATCAATATTGCTAATGTTTTAAATTACAGTGTAGTAAATAAATATTCATTTTACATTGTTTTCAATTTCCAATACATTTATAACTGACAGTAAAGAGTTTTTAATATTTTGACAAAAAATTGTAATGGTCATTCATGGAGCAATTGTTATTTTCCCCATTGATTATTAAGAATGTTTTACATGGTTTCAAGCTTAAACAGCCATTTTTATGGTCCCCCACTACCATGCAAAGTGAGGACTTCCTATAGAGTGTTAGATTAGTGATAAAGGATATGAAAATAAAGCAAGACAAGGAGATAGAGAGTGAAGGACTGTGATGGGACAATGGGCTATTTATATGGGTAGTCAGGAAATGCTACTCTGGAAAGGGGAGATTTGAGTGGAGCCTAAACAGGGTAAAAAAGCCAGCCATATCTCTGCCTATGAGAAGAACTTTCCAGGCTTGGAAAATAGCAAGGGCAAAGCCCCTGAGATAGGATCCTGCTTGGTCTGTTTGGAAAATAGCAAGAATGCCACTGATGGAGGGAGAGAATGGTAGCAGATGAATATGAAAAGGGAGGCAGGGGCCTGATCACGTAGAGCCTTGTTGACCATGGTATGGACTTTGGATTTTAATCTAACATGAGAAGCCATTGAAAGGCTGAGAGTGACAGCGTGTTAGTGGACAGGGCATTTGATTGATTAGGGATGAATTCCTCTAAGGAGAGAAAAGGGGAGAGTGAAAATAGTAAAGATTAACTTCATCTACTTCATAATTTGTCTAGCAGCCAGTCTTGGCTTCAAAAGGATCTACTCACGGTTTTTTTTATTGGGTACCTGTGTACCAATGAGGCTTCTCAATTTTTTCGATCTCACTAAGAGCCTCCTGGAATTTTCCCAAGAGGTGTTTGGGCTGAGATACCTCTCACCCAGGATATGGAGGACCAAGGATTCCTGCTTAGGGGAACCACCAGCAGACATGAGTGCTCCCAAATTACCAGAGAAGCAATAGCTGATTTCCCCACACACCAAGCCGGGTTTACAAATCCATAAGCCCACAGGTCAGGCAGGGAGTACAAATCAGTGAAGCTGGCCCAGGGAGACTGGTGGTAGCCACTGGCAGCTCATGTCAGCTGTCAACCATGAGGGAATGTGGCCCTGGGGGCCAGATCTTCAAGAGAAGCAGGAAATCCAGATTGCAATTCTGATTTTTGAGTAGGGGAAAGTAATTTTAAATTTTTTTAACACATCATGCAGGCTATATTTAAATTTATCTGTGGCCCAGATGAACCTGCAGCCTTCATGTTGTTATTTCTGATCTTAAAGGGCCTTGCCCCCCACCAAAACCCCTTCACCGTTCCCTAAGAATATCTGTGCAGAGAATCAGCACTGATGTCTTTCTCTCACCCACCCATCTTCCAGAGGGAATTACACTTCATTGAAAATCTGAGTGTCTTGGAACCGCTTAGTGACCTTTCAATTCCAGGTTTAATGTACCTTGACCACTCAAAAGGCCTTTTAAAAAAGGCTCACGGATTTGGTGGAAACTTCTGGATTAGGCAGATGTTATTTAGCATGCAAGTACTGATAATTTTTTCAATATGCTACAAACCCATAAAGGATATGGTATCTTTATTAAGCAACTCGATATACAGAATAAGAAACATAAACAGTATCATTGATTTACGAGGCAGGAGTCCACTAAAAAATTGTGCTTGCTGCATTCCAGTTGTGGAGACTCAAGAAAAGAAAAGCGAATACAGAGTGTTTTGATTATAGGTTAAGTAGATTTTCTTTGTGTTGCACTTTCTAAACTGATTCACTGAAATATTTGTAATACTTGGAAATTGTATGCATGCAGGGTTTTTTACACTCCTAAAAAAAGCTCCATATTTACACCAACATTTTAGTTTCTTTCCTGCTTCCTGTTTCAAAGAAAAGAGAAGTTTAAATGAGATTTTTTTGTAATTTGCGGTTATGCTATAACGGAAGAGAAAATTACATTGATCTTTCAAGGTCAGTCTTTTTAAAAGATTTTCTGATGCATGAAGGCAATTTAGTCAATTATTTAACTTGAAAACAAAAAGTTTTATATCTTAAAAAAAAAATCCCTGTGATTGTTATTCTTCTAAACCCGAAAAAGCTGAAGAAGAACTTTTTTACAGGACATTAAACTGAAGTGTCTGCTACCCAGTGCTAGGTTAAAAAGAAATCCACAGTGTGCATTTCGCCCAGAATCTTCATTTGGTGTTGATATTCTTAGATGAGGTAATTAAATAATTTGAGAGTAATTATCTACCTCTCACCTGCTTTGTTGGTTTCTGTAGCAACCACAGTTTCAGAACTTCAATAAATGTTGTCGTAACTCAAACTGATGGGAAATGGAACACGTATTCAGCCTCAGAAGTTGGGCAGCCCAGCCCCTCTCACAAGAATTGGCCCCAACAGGTCTGTTCCTTATGCCAGGAAAGGACAGCCTTTCTATGTTCATTCAGGCACATGTAGGAACTTACAGGGACTCAGGGAGGATCCAATTTAACTTAGCAAAAACCAGCCCCCCACCATATGTGTTTTGGAGATGTTTTCTCTGATGACAGGTAGGGTTAAATGATCTCCCCAAGATCTCTCCCAAACCTACGTAGGAGGCTATGGCTCCACCTTAAAGCCCTCACAGCTCCCATTGTATTTAGTGATGGAATGAGCATCGCACTGTGAAATCTGTCAGTATATATGGCACAGCGCTCTGGAATCCAAAGAAAATTCTGTACTTTCACGAAATTCCATTCATGGGACCCAGAGAAAAGTGGCCATCTTGTGTCACACCCTTCATAGAACAGATGTGGGGCCGATACATGGCACATTTCTCAAAAACAGAACTCAAACACTTTTGCATGCAGATGGATTTTGGTTTTTGATTTTGCTGTGTTTTTCCTTTGCAGAACAGTGTCCTGTGAGATAGGAAGTGACAAATACCTAATGTTGCAGAGGAAATTAAGATAACAGGGGTGAGAGTATGGGGCAGAATGACTCTTTACAATGCCTAAATGAATCAATGCAGAAATCAGTGCAAAAATTTAAGGAACAAGGTCATGAGGCACAAACTAAAAATTTTCCTCAGAGTTTTTGTTATGTGACTTTACGACAAGAGAGTTCAAACTAGCATGCATTGTTACAGCTTACACCAACTGTATGAGTTTCATATTGCTGCTATAACGAATTATCATGAAGTTGGTGGTCCCAAGCAATACAAATTCATCTTATAATTTTGAAGGTCAGAAGTCCAAAATAAGTCTAACTAGGCTGAAGTCAAGGTGTCAGCAGGGATAGTTCCTTCTAGAGGTTCCGAGGGTCGAATCCATTCCCTTGCCTTTCCCAGCTTTTAGAGTCTTCCTACATTCCTTGGCCTGTGGCCCCTTCCTCCATCTGCAAAGCCAGCAATGGTGGATTGAGTCCTCACATCACACCACTCTGACATTAACTCTCTTGCTTCCCTCTTTGTAAGGACCTTTGTGATTACATTGGACTCACTTTGATAGTCAATGCTAATCTCCTCACCTCAAGATTCTTAATTTAATCACATCTCCAAGGCCCCTTTTGCCATATAAGGTAACACATTTATAGGTTCCAAGGATTAGGACGTAGACATTTTGGGGAGCTATTATTATGCCAACCACACTGCAAATTTCTGTGGGATCTAAGGATGGCAGTTCAGCCAGCTAACATTATGAGTTCCTTTAAAGTATCTCCAGTGCCTCCAGGAAGTATGTCCTAAAAAGATGTCAGAGTGAGCTCAGCACCATATTCGGTGGTGTTGGCTGGTATGGGGATCTGGGGTGGATGAAGAAAGGGAGACAACATTCTACCCATAGGAAGTAGACAAAGTAGACACACGGTGGCTGTACTCCCAGGCATTGTTCTCTGCTCTTACACTGACTTTTAAAGAGGATTCCTTCCATAGTGCTTTCTAGACTTTAAGGAGGATGATGATACTGGGCACGTTTCATTTTATTTGTGCCCAATAATGTATTTGAGGCCACCTATTTCTTTGGTATACCAAAGGAGTAAAATGTTTGAGAACTAGAGCCAGTTTGGGGGTCAGGCCCCTGTGGGCTCATGCCCCATCTCTAGCACCTACCATTGGCTGTGTGATCACTGGAAAGAAATCTCATGAAGTAGATGTGAGGAGTAAAAAAGCAAATCCCAAGAAAGTGGTTAGCACTATGCTATGATAGTGATGATGATGATGATATCAGCTGGCCCTGATGAACTAACCTCTGCCTACCTCTTTGGCCTCATGTCCTACCACTTTCTCCCCTAGTCCACTGTGCTCCAGTTACACTGGCCCTCTTTCTGACCCTGAAGCAGCCCATGAGGGCCTTTGCATTTGCTGTTCTTTCAGCTCAGAACTCTTTCCCCAAATATCTGCTCTAACCTCATTATTCAGGCCCTAGCTCAAATATTACCTTCTAGAAAATTCTTCTCTGACCACCCCAACTACAGTAGCTCCTCCCATCCTCCCCAGTCACAACTTGTACTATTTTTCTCTTTTATTCCCTTAGTGGTTGGTCACGATTAAGCTCCGAAAATTACTTCCCTTCTTCCCTTTCTCTGCTCCTTCCTTCCTCCCTCTCTCTAGACTTTAAGTTCCTTTAGTCTAGGGGTGTTATCATGTTCACTGCTATATCTCCAGCACCTAGAACACTGCCTGGAGCATGACAAGAGCTGTGTTTGCTAGTCAGCTGAGAAACTGTTATAGACTACCATCGGAAAGCAGATCTTAGTTTAATGTATTCATTTGAAATTTTTGTTTTCTATAAGCACTGACCTCTTGGGACCCATTCTTTACTCCCCTTGTTAATTGCACCAATTTCTCTCTGATGTCTCTTCACCCCTCCCCTGTTCTTCCTCCTCTTCAGCCCATTCCTTCAGGGCCATTAGGTGGGCTTGTCCTTTCTTCCAAGTATATTTTTAAAAAATTTTTAATAAAGCACTCTCAAAGTCCAAAAAAACCTAGAAGACTCCAAAAATGAACCATTACTGGTGAAATTTCAGAGGCTGTTGTTAGTTGATAGGGAACTATTATGGGTCCCTTAGCCTCCCTACTCCAAACCACAATTGCACAATTGCTCCTGGGCTCATGAAAACACGACTCTGTTCTATCCCCAGTGCTCGGCACAGTGATTTAAACATGCACCAAGCACATATAAACATGTGTGACATCAATGGGGCTTCTACTACCTACTCATAAAATCATATGAAAGAAATGCAAATCAATAGTGATCAAGGAAGAGTAAAAGAATCTTGCCATTTGGTCCTGGCAGACCTTCTCACCTCTCCCAGATTCAGGCCAGGGGGCAGCTGATCTGCCAGCAGAGACGGGTAGGGTGGGAGAGTACCTGGTTCCTAGTCCCTATCTCCTAGGACTTAGGCTTGGCAGAGCCACTGGGGTTCCCAGCTCACAGTCAAGAGCTGTTAACAGGAACAAGCAAAACATTTTGATGTCTCTTTTGAAAAGAGGAGAAATCCTATGGAGGTAGACAAAATCTCAGGTCATAGAATTTCAAATTAGAAGGGTCTTTGGGAATTGTCTGATCCACCCTACCATTTTCAATTAAATTACTAGCCCATAATAACCAAGTAGTAGAGCTGGTAGTAGAATTCAGGACTGATGCACATATCTTTGTTGTGAGGAAAATAAAAGTGATAGAGTGTGTCAGGGAATTTTCTCCTTCTCAATCATTCATGTTTAAAGACCCTCTGAGAGAACAAATGTAAGGCTATCCAAATACGTATGTGTGCTATTCTTTATTTTATACACATAATATTAATGTATATATCCCTAAAGCATTTATCAAAATTTTAACTTATAGTAGCTAGGAAAATAGAAAAATATCCTTAAGCTTCTGATCTGAAAATTCCTACCCTCAAAATAAGTCCATATTCACTATGTGGTAAATCTCTACACTGAGTTAATATTCTGGGTGCTTTTTCCACTCCAGTAAATAGTATTTTTAATGAGCGCTGGGTTATACGTTATAAGATACAGATTGGCATACATTTATATTTGAGGCTGCTATGTGACAGTCTAAAGCAAATTGCAGTGGGACAAAATATTGTTGACAATTGCACCCCTTCCTCTCCTCATTCCTCTCTCTCCTCTCCTCGTCCCCCAACATGGCTCTTCCCCCAAACATCTCTTCAGAGACAAAGGGAATGCAATCCCCCCAGGAAATGGATCAGTGCTGGTCAGCACTGATTATTAGCTACCTACAAAATCCAAGATCTTTAAGATTACTCTGACTACTAAAAAACATTAGCTTTGCAAGTTTATTACATCTTTCTTTCCTTAGAAAAGTGAACATTTAAATAAAAAGTTTTAGAGCATAAATGGTTAAAAAGTCAGTTCCTTCTTGTTTTTATAATTCTTAAACATTATTTATTTATTTTCCAGGGGTGCAGAGGCCGTGGGTGCTCTGCCCGGTATTAATTTTCAGAATTTTCAGTGTGTCATTCTTTGATTTGTGTGTGTGTGTGTGTGTGTGTGTGTGTGTGTGTTTCTCCATTTGGAAAAACAAAAGATAGGTTTCCTTGCCCACCATAGAAAAAAATGTAACATAAGACCCAATCACTTCCTGAGAGTATGGAGGACCAAAAGCAGACAGCTTAGATCATGGTGGTGAGGAAGTTTTGTCATTTCCAGAAGGAAGCATGAGTCACAGTGTGTGACATTTTGGGAGACCTGAATCAGAGCTGTCGAGGAAGTGAGTTCTTGGACAATTTAGCTTAGAATCACAATACAATTTAATTTAATGCCTTCCTTCACAATTGCGTGTTTCTCCAAGATGGCTACAGATGCAGATATTCCAATTATTTCCTTTTAGGAACAGAGGGCAATTTAACAGTTGAAGAAGTCCTCTAATCCACTTTTGAGGCAACCAAGCCTAGAGATCATAATTAATATATATCTTTTAGAAAGGAGAAAAGAGAGTGGGTAAGAGAGGAAGGGAGGGAGGTCACTGCTCTAAAATTGATTAATAAATGAAGAATGATCAATTTAAATTATATTGTTAGAAAAGTTAAATTATTATGGACAGCTAAGCATTTTCATAAACATGCGCTTCCTCTTTAAGGCCAAAATGTACTTGAGAAAAGTCCATACACTCAAATTTCTCATTGATGTAAGATTTGGTCCTCTTTCGCAAAGGCTCAATACCCAAAAGGACTCAGAATGCTAAGGGACACTCCACATAATCTTTCAGGAGAATATGGTCATGGGGGGACATTCAGGGAGTGAGAAGAAATCCTAGTTTAGGGGCCTGGGAGAGGGGTGACACTGGGTTGCAGGGGGAGCATGGGAGGGAGGAAGTGCAGGGATGACAAGATAGGATGCTTTTCCCAGATTTGTTGGGAGCCATTACTGAGAGTGTTGGGGTAAAATAAATCAGAAATGACTTCAAATTGAAGCACAGAGCACAGAAAAATCTTGATATGTTATGGTTTCAGGAGCCTAATGATTCCAAGGCCTGATAATATTAATTACAACATGGTCTGATAATCAAATAGATTTGGAGACTTCATGTAGATAACTTGGGGTTCTGCCCTACTCCCAGTCTCCACCATTATTTCCTTGAGGCCTGAGGGCTGTGAAGGGGCTTGCTTTAGCACAAGATAGTTTCCCGTGGCTGGTTTTGCTCTCAGCTAACTGCTTAAGGGGAGCCAGCTGCTGTTAGGCTGGGGGAAATTTACTTGGGGCAGTCACAGCCCTTGGGAACCCTAGGAACATGTGTATAGATGGGAAAAGGAGAAAGAGGGATGCATGCTTAGGAGATACACTCACACCCACACCCACCCATCCACACACACATAATGTATGGCATGAGGCAATGAGCTCTATTTGGCATAGCAAAGGATGGCCAAAACTCTAGACTAGATAGTAGCAGAAACCTGTCCTGACCTTTTGTATGTAGGTTGTGAAGAGACGTTATTAATATCAAGACTTATATAACCTTTTAAAAAGTCTCTTTCTGGGTCAGGCTTACATTATGCCAGGACCTGCCCCTGGGGTTTTGGGGGTGGCCTTTTGTTCCATCAAACTTCCTAGGATTCTGCAGTTCACATAATCTTTGCCCCTTCCAAGATAGCCTGGTAATGTCACAAAAGGTATGGAGGTCAAATGGAAAGTCATGTATAGTTAGAAGGCCTAGTTTCAAGTCTCCAGTTTGCCCTTGCAAGCTGGGAGTTGGGCAAATCTTAACCTGGGCTGCAGTGTCCTGATTTCTAGAAGTGGGGACCAGGACCCCAGGGTTGCAGTGAGAACTTGATGCAGTAAATACAGTGCAAGTGGTAAAACCATAGTGCTCTGAGCATTGTCACACGATGCTGTGTTAACTGTGTGCTGTGCAAGGGCCCTCCTCCTTCCAGAACATTCCTCTTTTCTTCTTCCTAGTCCATAAAGTAGGTACTTCTCAAGTCTGTCTCCTGCCCTTCTTGCCTCCCACCACTGCGCTGGTTCAGATCTTCTTTCTGTTGCATCTGATCTATTTTCAGTAGGCTCCTTCCTGACAGCTCTCACCTCTACACTTTGTTCTTGCTGTTTCCACTTCCTGGCATGCTCTTCCCCGATGTTCTCATGACTTGCTGCTCCCCTATGGTTGTTCGAATGTTTCCCTCCCTAACCAGCCTCTGTAAAATAGCACCCAGTCCCTCGCCCTACACCCAATCTCCCTTATCCTGTTTTATTTTTTTCCATAGAGCTTATAATAAATCTCTGTAATTATTTGACTATTTTAATGTACATAAACATTTCATTTTAGAATACTTTTAGCTTTACAGAGAAGTTGCAAGAACATTACAGAGAGTTTCTGTGTGACCCTTACCCAGGTTCCCGCCTTAGCAACTCGTGTTCCTGTGTTACATTTGTTACATCTAAGGAACCAATGTTGACATGCCACTATTAACTAAACTCCATATTTTATCCTGATTGCCTTAGTTTTCCTTGTCTGTCCCAGGATCCCATCCAGGATACCACATGATATTTAGTCATGTCTCCTTAGCCTCTCCTAATCTGTGACGGTTTCTCAGACTTTCCTTGTTTTTTGATGACCTTGACAGTTTTGAGAAGTTCTGGTCAGGTGTTTTGTAGAATGTTCCTCAATCTGGGTCTGCCTGAAGTTTTTCTCATGGTTAGACTGTGGGTATGGGCTTTTGGGAGGACAGACATAGGGGCAAATAACCTTTCTCATCACATCATCTCATGGGTGCATACTGTCAACATGACTATTGGCACTGACTTTGATCAATTGAGGTAGTGTTTGTTAGCCTTCTCCACTATAAAGTTACTTTTAGCCCCTTTCCATATTCTGGAAATAAGTCACTAGACGCAGCCCACATTCAACATGTGGTGGGTTAAATTCTACCTCCTTGAGAAGGGAGTCTCTACCTACATTACTTGGAACTCTTTGCGGGATATTTGTGTCTTCTCCATTTATTTTTTTATTCAGTAATTTACTTATATTAGTCTGGACCCATTCATATTTGTTCGATACTCTGGAATATATTCAAATACTATATAATATATTTTGTTGCTCAGATTGTTCCAGCCTTGGCCATTGGGAACTCTTTCAGTTGGCTCCTGTGTCACTTTGACATGCCACCATTTTTTTGTTATTTAAGCAGTTCCTTACTTTCTGGCACTACAAGATGCTCCAGGCTCATCTTGTATATTTTTCTGCCCCAGATCTAGCATAAGCCATGTCTCTAAAGAAGTACAAGTTCTTTTTATTAGAGAATGTTATTAGAAACCAAGATCTGGGAGCTAGGTATGCTTGTTGCTACTGTGGTGTCTTTGCTTTTGGGCCCTCTCAGAGGACAGAGCTAGGAAATATGTGTGTATATAAAAACTCGTGTGTGCACTCATCTCTATAATTATTTCTCTGTCTATCCATATGTATCTATATCAAGCTAAATATGAGCTTATATTGATGTCTCTTGACTCTAATCCAGTGCCACATGGATCATTTCATTCTAGTCTGTTCCCCTTGCTTTTCTGGAACCTTTCTCACCAACAGTGAGAACACTGGCTTCCCCCACCCGGGGGAGAAATATGTTTATAAATAATAAATATTAATATTTATCTGCATACAATGTACAGCAATGTCAGAATTGTTAACTTGTACCTCCATGAAAAGCAACATTACTAACTAGAGTACAGTTCTTTTTGTTTTCGGTCTTATCATATATAGTGAAAACACCACTTTTCAAAGTTACTTAGGTGAGAATCTTTTGTCCCCAATCTCTTCAATCAAATTATGTTTTAACATTTGTAATACCATTCGATTCTCTTGTCACAGTCTGCATTTCATACTGGGATCCCCTGACCTCCTGGTCGATATTTTAAAAAATTTGCATACATTAAGATTCACTCTTTGTGCTATAAAGTTCTGTGGGTTTTGACAAATGCATAGCATCATACATCTACCACTACAATGCAGATTAGTTCCACAGCCTAAAAAAACCCCCTGTGCTTCCCCTAGTTAGAAGCTTATTACCTACAACCTCCACTAGGTAATTATTACCTATTTTTCCTCCACTAGAATATAAATGTCATAAGGATAGAGATATTTCTCTGTTTGGTTTAATGTTGTATTCCAAGTCTCCAGAAAAGTGCCTGGCGCATAGTAGGTCCTCAATAAATATTTTTTTCTTGAATGAGTGAAAGTGTTTACTCTTGTCCTGTGAAATCCAACTTCCTCCTCTCCCACAGCAAAGCTCCAAAAACCCACATAGGAACATATCAGTCCCTGGCCTGGAAATTCATCATGGCATGGAGAGACTTTTGTGCATGTAGGTCCTGACTAACTTTTCTCCCCCAGGATGGGTTATATGTCCCATCTCTACAGAGTAAGCATAGCATGTGTATAACTAACTCTACTCTGGTATTTTCTACCATATACTATAATTATTTTATTCACTCCTCCATTTTTTTGTACTAGAGAGCCAGGCTACTTTGGCACCATGTTTCCTTCTGATTGATCTTTAACTCTATAGAGATTTTCTCCATTTCACCTCAGAGGAACCAGAAGAAGAAAGTCTGGGTATTTAGAGTTTCCTTAGGCACATTCATAAATTGTTAATTAGAAGGTGGGATTTTTATTTTGTTGTTAGTTTTTTTTTTTCCTATTTTGTTCGGTTTTATTTTATGTTCTCCATCATAAGATAGGGAAAACTACGGCTTAATGGATATACCAGAATGACCATACCAGGGTGTGTGCCTGTTTGGGGCTATGTACTCTTCTTTCCCCTTTGTGACTCCTGATGGCAGGAGCTGAAGCTCCAAAAAATTACTCTGCCAGAAACTCTGTGTGTATGTGGGGGTAGGGAGAGGTAGGGAAGTCCAGGACCAGCTATGTTCGTCACTGCTGAAGCCTAACTGTTGAGCAAGAGCTGGTACCTTTGCTGATGTCTTCAATAACAGTTTTTATCATGCAAAGTGGCCAGGGTCAGAGTTAGCAGTTGACCCCAAAAGTTCAGAGATTGCCTGCTCCCTCACTGAACTGAGGTCTTGGCGAGCGCACTTTGCTTCCATTGCCTTCCTCTGGTACCACCCTTAGACACGGGCAACCTGGCTTTGTTCCTTAAAAGGCCCTGCTTTGCCCCTCTTCTAGCCCTGCCTCTCCCCATGACATAAGGAGTCCATGAGTCCAAGGATATGTGCCCATCCAGAGGTCATAATCCTCCTTCTAGGCTGTGCTTTGGGTAGCTGGGCCCCTGAGATTCCTTGCCCAGATGACCCTGAGCAGGCTTTCAGGGCCTGTATAGTCTCTTCCCCGGGTCTCTTTTCCCTGGGTCTGTCTTCTCCAGAGCAGATATACCACAGGGGTGCTTGTCTCTGAGAGTGGTGCTTTGGCTGGAGGTGGGAGGTGAAATCAGGCTCATAGGTGTGTGCAAGATCCCTCAGTGCAGAAATGCATTGGAGATAAGAAGAGAGATGAGAAGGGTGGGCCATAGGCCTAGGGCCTCCATCTGTCCTTTTGTCCAAAATCCCACAAATGTTAGAGATGGATGCACTTTCCTCCACTCCAGGCTGAAAGGTGAGTTCACTGGAATTTAGGTCAATTCTTAACAATTTGATCTAAACTTCCTGTGTTGCTTCTCTCTGATCATAAGTGAGCAGGTCAGGTCATGAGGCTGATAACTGCCCATGGCTTGGCCAGGTCAGCATCAAAGTCACATAAGCTCTTAGACAAGATATAAGAGGCCCTATCAAAAGACTCCAGGAAGGCTAAGTGCAATCTTTTTTTTATTATTATTATTTCAGCATATTATGGGGGTACAGATGTTTAGGTTATGTATGTTGCCCTTGCCACCCCCTCCCTACCAAGTCAGAGCTTCAAGAGTGTCCATCCTCCAGACAGTGCTCATCGCACTCATTATGTTTGTATATACCCATCCCCTCCTCCCCTCTCCCATCTGCCCAACGTCCAATAAATGTTATTCTTACATGTGCACTTAGGTGTTGATCAGTTAAAACCAATTTGCTAGTAAGTACATGTGGTGCTTATTTTTCCATTCTTGGGACACTTCCTAGGTGCAATCTTGACCCACATTGACTAAGATGAACCATAGTCAAGCTCCTACCTCAGTGGAAATTGCTTTCTTAACCACCCTTACACTAGACTTCCAGATACCATTTTGCTAACTCATCAAGGGCAGGGGCTATGTCTTAGTCTATGTTGAGTATTACTGAGACACAGGAAAAAACCAAAGTGTTTTTCCCACTCTAACATACCACTCAAAACAACACTTCTGATGTCAGATGTGTGTGGGGGGGGCAGGGTGGGGTTTGTTTCCCCACACACCAAGCAATTCTCCTGTGAACCCCAGCTTGGTGTCCTCTAATGCAATTCAGTTCTGACACTGTCTAACTGGAGAAAGCACAGGTTGAGGGCTCAATCCTACAAAATTTCAGATGTTAGTTGCAAGTAGTAGGTTGTCACCAATACTTCTGACTAATGGGCTATAAATCATGGGTTCCTACCACTCCCTCCTTAGGTTCAATTAATTTGCTAGAGCAGCTCACAGAACTTAGAGAAACACTTTACTTACATCCGCCAGTTTATTATAAAGGATATTACAAAGGATAGAGATGAATAGCCAGATGGAAGAGATGCATGGGGTAAGGCATATGGGAAGTAGTACAGAGCTTTCATACTTTCCCCAGAAACCTCCATGTGTTCAGCTATCTTGAAGCTCCTCAAACCCAGTCCTTCTGGGTTTTTATGGAGGCTTCATTACATAGGTTCTATTGGTTAAATCATTGGTCATTGGTGATCATCTCAACCTTTATGCCCTCTCCCCTCCCTGGAGGTTGGGAGGGTGGGGCTGAAAGTTCCAATCCTAAAATCCTACCTTGGTCTTTCAGGTGACCAGTCCCCAACCTGAAGCTATCCAGGGGCTACCAGCCATCAGTCAACTCATTGGCATAAAAAAGACACTCTTATCACTTTAGAGGTTCCAAGGGTTTTATGAGCTCTGTGTCAGGAAATGGGGACAAAGACCAATTTTATATATATGATTTAGTTATAAATCATAATATCATAGGTCCCTATCCTCTAGCATTGAGTCTGACCCTCAGCAGATACACAATAAATGCTCATTGAACTCCACTGACTCTGTCTGGAAACTATTAAGTGGAATGTTTTCGCTTTCACCTTCGCAGAAAAAAGCATGTATTCCAACCCTCAGATCAAATAAAACAGAAATTGCAGCCCCAGAGAACCACAGATGCCATTTCTAGAGCAATTGTCAATTGCAATAGGCATTTGACAGAATATATGGAAGGAAAAACAATCTTTATTACAACATTAATGGGTCTTTGCAATGGCTAGAGCTGTAGCAGTACATTGAAAGAGGACTCTACGAAGTTTGTATTTTAAGCCATTGTCCTCACATTTTAGGGTTTATCAGAATCACCTGAAAGTATTTTTACAAACATATATTATATTGCTGGCCTCACACCCAGAGTATCTGATTTGGTAGCCTGACATGGGGCCAGAGAATTTACATTTCTAACAATTTCCCAGGTAATGCTGCTGCTGCTGGTCTGGACATCACACTTTGTGAACCGTCGCTTTAAGCAAAAGAAGAAAGGTGCAAAAATTCGCAATAAATAGCTTGACACAAACCAATGTGAGATATAGAAGAGTTTTGTAGATAAACCCAAACCATGAGAAAAAAATATAATCCAAGCTGAACAAATCAGAGACATTCAAAAGGGCCCAGGAGCCAACTTGAAAGAGTCTCCCTGGCCAAAGATAGGACAATTTGGGCATACTAAAGGATAATAATCGCAACCGAAACCCATCAAATATGTTTAAACCCAGGAGTTCCTAATATTTTAAAAAACAAATTGGTCACTATTAGGGGATAAAAAGGGAAAAAAAATCAACCATTTATCCTGCTTTTCCTACATGGGATCTCTCACTGAGTAATAATTATGCATGAGAAGTGCTATCTTTATAAAAGCATTTTAGCTAATAATAATAAGAGATAACAGAATTAGAATATCACAATTTTACAGCTCCCCAGTAAATTAATGGATCCAGGCATTGAACAGCGTCAGTTGCTAATACAAAAAGCGAGATCATCAGACATTATGTAACCTTACTAATGAAAAAGCAGAACATCACCTACGTGGGCAATGTGTCAAACTGCACCATGATTGCATATTCAATCAACAAAGTCTGAATTGTGGGAAATTCTACAGGTCAAATGCCCCCAGTTCTTCAACCGATAAATCATAAGTAAAAGCAAAGGATGGAGAAGAAAACTGTCAAATAAGATACTTCAATTTTTTTAATGGGCAATATTAAACTCGAGTAAGTAGACATGTACCCTTGGATGACAAAGGTGTAAAGAAAAGCAAATCAGGATAGTAGTTCTTTTAAGGGGACGAAGGAGCTAGGATCCGGGGCAGGGAACATTGAGAGGCTTCTAGGATGGCGGGCAAAGTTTTGTTTCTTGACCTGGCTGATGGTTACAAGGGCACAAACCCATTGCATTGTGGGGCTTTCTGTATCTCTGTTTTATTTTATAATAAAGAGGTTTTTAAAAAACCAGCCAACTGCTTGTAGACAAAACAAAAGAATGAAGTATTTGGGAATATGTTCCATGTGAAAATATTTACTTTATAGAAACCAAGATGCCTAAATATTTTTTTGTGAACCTAGGTCTGCCTTGTTTTATGAGGTTGATGGGAAAAAACAGCATTGGAGATAGTGGGGAGGAGTAAGTGGAAAGCATTCAGGACAGCAGAAGCATCCAGTTTAGTGCACTGTGAAAACTACTGACAAGGCTAGATGGAGCAAAGAATCCCAGCTTAGGTTTTTAATATTTGCAAGTAAATGATAAATAAATAATAAGACTTCAGAGGATTAGATATAGTGAGTTGTGAAGGCAAGAAAAAACTCTTGGGGCTGTTTTTCACCTTTGAGGAGGAAAATGTTGAACTTTTGGCACTTTTGATATAGAAAGCATACATATTTAACTGTCCCATTTATCAGCAGCTTAAAAGAAATGGAGCCTTAAGAAGGGAGCAACTGAAGCTGGAGAAGGGAGGGACAGCATGAAGAAGAGGCTGCGTGGCAAATGTAAAAGGCAGATTGAGGCCAGGCACAGTGGCTCACACCTCTAATCCTAGCGCTCTGGGAGGCTGAGGCAGGAGGATGGCTTGAGGTCAAGAGTTTGAGACCAGCCTGAGCAAGAGAAAGACCCCATCTCTACTAAAAACAGAAAAATTAGCTAAATGTGGTGGCACGTGCCTGTAGTCCCAGCAACTCAGGAGGCTGAGGCAGGAGGATCACTTCAGCCCAGGAGTTCGAGGTTGCAGTGAGCTATGATGACACCATGGCACTCTAGCCCTGGCAAGAGTGACACCCTGTCTCAAAAACCAAACCAAACCATGATACAAGCATTATAAAAGTGATCCGTAAAAACAAAAATATTTGTACCCCCTTAATACTTTGAAATAAAAAAATATACAATGAAAGAAAAAACAAAACAAAAAACCAAACAATAAAGGCAGACTGGAAGGGTGTATTTTTCTTGGTTCTAGTGGCCATAGTGTTAGCTAGGGATGAGTGTCTTTTGTGGCACTCCACTCAACACCCACTTTAGGAATGCTAATTTGCCTCTGTGGCATTGTAGCTCTGTAAGTTTATCTTTTTGTGCTGCCCTACCAGTTCAAGACAAACAGATTAGTTTTGTGGCCTGATGGGCTCTAACTCTGGTGTTCAAAGGCAAGGAGAGACCCTCTCACCTTTCTGTGCTTAGCACAGTCCAGAAATATCACAGAAGCTAAGAGTCTTGTCAGTCTGAAATGATTGTGCCCCAAACAGGCCTCATTTCCACTTTCCAGAAAAATTGACTATCCTGGAAATATTGTCTAAACTATGCTTACAAAATCACACCATGTAATTCATGTCCTAAAATCATCTTGGTTTGTAGCAAAAGGGCAATCACTAAGTATTTAATATTAGGTCATTAAATATGAAATGTCTGATTTCAAATCCAAAGTGTAGTTTATTATATCTCAAACAAGAAGCAGTCCAATTAATCAAAGTATTTATCTAAACTATTGGCACAATTTTGCCATCTTACTGGTAGCTTGTTTATGCTAGCAGTGAAAAAGTCTGGAGAGCAAATGACAAAAGGTGTTTTCCACAGCTCATTGAGAATTGAATATTTTTCCCTGCAAGAAGTGGTCCAAAGCCTGGAAGAAGTGGTAGTCAGTTGGTGCAAGGTCTGGTGAATATGGTGGATGGCAGAGAGTTTCCAAGTCCAGCTTCTGTATTTGGAGCAGTGTTTGTGCGACATGCGGTTGAGCCTTGTCTTGCAAGAGGATTGCCTATCTCTATTGACCAATCTCAGTTGCTTAATGGCAAGCATCCTCATCATTTCATCCAATTGGTTGCAGTAGACACCTGCTGTAATGGATTGATCAGGTTTCATGAAGCCGTAGTGGATAATGTCAGCGCTGGACCACCAAACAGACACCATTAGCTCTTTTTGGTTTTGGACTGTGTTTTGGCACTTCATCTTTATCCAACCATTGTGTCAAACACTTGCAATTGCCAAAAGGGATCCAATTTTCATCACACATAACAATATGGTATAGAAATGGTTTGCTTCGAGATGATTTCTCTTCTGATGCTTGTTTAATTCATGTGGTACCCCTCTATCTAGCCTCTTTACTTTGCCAATTTGTTTCAAATGGTCCAATCCTGTTGGAATAGTAACATCAAACCTTGCTGCTAATTCATGCATAGGTTGAGATGGATTCGCTTCTACTATACCTTGGTGTCAGGTTGCCCACATAGATCATTTTCAAGATCAAAATCACCAGAACAGAACTTCTCGAACCATTGATGTACTGTGCGTTCATTAGCCACATCCTTCCCAAACACTTTGTTGATATTTCAAGCTCTCTGCACTGCATTGGTTCCACAACGGAACTCATATTAAAAAATAACATGAATTTTTGACTTATCCATGGTTTCAAAAAAAAATGCTCTTAAAAATGTGACAGATAATCACAAGCCAAACCATGCATTTGAAAGACTGAGGATATACCTTCACAATAAAAATAAAACAAGAGGTGTCAAAGTGAAATGTCAGAGATATCAACTGTCAAACTCAGTACTTAAGGAAATTGGACATTTCATACTTAATAACCTAAATGCAAATAAAAGAAAAACTGAAATCCCCAACGTAAAATATGAGGCACACTCATATATCTGTACATCAGTTCTTTTCTGAAAATATGAGAATAAGTACTTTAATAATTATAGCTGTAGGGGATACAGGATGCTGTCTAAAATTTCGCTGAAAAATCAACTCACAAAAGGCAGATTAATTGGAAAAAAGGCATATAAAATTTATGCAACGGGGGGTGGGAAGGGCATGCCTTAAACCCGCACTTGGGTGAGGCAAAGGCATAAAGTGTAACTGTAGTGTTTGTACCCTCACAATACCCTGGAATAAAAAAAAAAAAATTATGTAACGTATACATGGGAGCCTTCAGAATGAAGACCCAAAGATATAGGAGAAATCGTCCATTTTTATGCTTAGGTTCAACAAAATATGGACAGCTGTATAGAAATATGATTGGACAAAAAAAAAAGAAATATGATTGGACAAAAAGGGTATGACTTAATGCTAATAGACGGAATGGGGAAACCCAGAAAGGCCTGTATGTCTAGATTCTTCTTGTCCTCTCTGAGCATCCATTTCTTCCTTTGGAGTGTGGGGCAGAGCCCTGTCTGGAAGGAATGGGGGTCTTATGACCTACAGTCAAACAAGGTAGGTCAGATAATTTCTTTATGGGTAATTTTTTATATAGAGTATTTTTAGGTTTTATGGCTGGCTTTTGGGAAAAGGGGTTCTGGTTTCTATGACCTACCTTGGGGAAGAGGGATTCTAGTTTCTATGGCCAGTCTCAGGGAGGAATGGGACTGAGAGACAGGAGGGCAGGAGAATGTCAGAGAAAAACTTTTGCTTCTGAGGCCTTCATTTTTGGGTATTGTTTTTTTTTTTTTTTGGGTCCCAACATAGCTAACGTTTAATGAAAGACCAATATGTGGCCACACAATGTCTAGAAAATTTTATATATACTAACCCAGTTAATCCTCATCACAGCTTTATGAGGAAAGGACTATCATTTTGTACATTTCACAGGTGAAGAAACTGAGACACAGAGAGGATACACAAAGTCCAAGTTCACACAGACCCCCTTCTTATTCCTTTCTCTTCTTCAGGCTCTTTAGCATGTGGCAGGCAGAGCAATTTTTCTAAAAAGAGAACAAAAATGATCAATGCCCTCCCACTACTTTTAGGGTAGTGTGCAAATGCCATGAAATGGCTGCAGATTCTTACATCATCTGAAGGTCGGCTTCTGCCTACCTCTCAGCAGTGACTTTCAGCCATTCCTGCCATCTTGTTCTCTCTCCCCAAGCCACTTCATTCACTTCCTTCAGCGTGTCATTTCCTACTACACTTCCATGCCTTCTCACATGCTGATTCCTCTTCCTGCAACTCTTTTGCTTGGTCTCTGCCTATCTCACACCTACTTAAAAATATCCTCCTCACTACCTGCCTGCAAACATACTCAGGACCATGTGGTGTGAGCTCCCCTAATACCCTGCCCCCACATCACAACACATCTGATACCCTTCAGTTGGTGTGACTGCTTGTTTCATTATGTGTGTTTCTTGCTATACTGTAAGCTCCATGAGGTCAGGGACCATGGCTGTCTTACATATCACTGTCCCTCCAACACAGAGCCCCATGTCCGTTAAGTAATAGGCACTTAAAAAGTATGTGTTGTATTGATATGATGCATACCTGGAATTCTGCTTATTGTTATTAACGGGCTTTTGAAACCTAAGCCAGAAATGTAAGTTTGTGATACAATCAGATAACAAAAGTTTACTTACGTCAAACCTACACCACAAGCTCTGTACGTGCAAGGCCAAGACAGACCAGCTTGGAAGTCTTGGGCTGAGGTGGTAAGAGTTGGGATGGAGCTATAGATATGAAACTACAATATGATACAGAATAAAATAAGCACTATAATTTTTTTCTGTGTGTGCGGGGGGCAGGTAGGAGTAGGAAATTATGTAAATCAGAATAGTGACATAAGAACTGAACATCAAAGGGTAGAGAGGATTTTTATAATGAGAAGATGGTGAGAATAGCAATCTAGAGAGACGGAATAGCATAAACTAAGGCTTTGGGACAAGAAAAGGCAGAAATTGTTCTGGGACAAATGGAAGTCTTCATAAACTGAAATGCAACCATATTTCAAATACTATAACATTTTACTTATCTCAGCACAAGGAAAGAATCAAAGATGCAGATGAAGTGTGGTTGAATGTGCACAGACTCTCATTGTAGATGTTGATTCTAGGCGAACTGCAACCAGGGGGTTCTGGTATTCTCAAAATCGTTCTGATTTTAGCAGGGAAAGAACCTGTGCCATCATTTTTAGCATCCTTCTCCATAAAAGGGATGACCTGAAAAAGAGACTTGAGCAATTTCTTTGGAGGAACAGATTTCTTTAGTCTAAGGGATACGTGAATATCAGACAATATTGGCCCAACGCCATGCAACCCTGGACTTGTCAGCTACCTATTTGGAATCTATGTTTTCCTTTGGCTGTGGTTTGGATCCTAGCGGAGGGCTGCCTACAGGAGGAGAATGTGCTGCTAAGGGAGACACAAGAATTTCCGTCCCTGTGATTCTGATTTCCAAAAGCACATTAATAAATCCCATTTTGGGTACACTGGGTTGATGAGAGGCTGTTTGGTGAGAGTGATCCACCCTATTTTTTTTTTTTTATTATGAAGTCGGGGGAAGTGAAGAGGGGGATTCAGTTTCCTTTTTTTTTTTTTTTTTTGAGACACAGTCTCACTCTGTTGCCCCAGATACAGTCCAGTGGCATCATGATGGCTCACTGCAATTTCTAATTCCTGGGCTTAAATAATCCTCCTGTCTCAGCCTCCCAAGTAGCCAAGACTACAGGCATGCACCACCATGCCTGGCTAATTTTTTCTATTTTTAGTAGAGATGGGGGTCTCACTCTTGCTCGGGCTGGTCTCGAACTCCTGACCTCAAGCAATCCTCCTGCCTTGGCCTCCCAGAGTGCTAGGATTACAGGCATGAACCACCACGTCTGGTCCAGATCCAGCCTTGATGGGCTTTTGAGTCAGGTTTCAGAGCTGCCAAGTATGAGGGTCAGTCCTTAGGCAGCACTTATAATCTAAGGCATTAAACAGAGGCACAGTGGTGTCATGGCTAAGAGTACAGGCTCTAAAGCTAGTAGCCCCACTCCACCACTCTTCTAGTAACTTCTCCATGTCTCAGTTTTCTCATCCACAAAATGGAGATAATAATAGAATGTGCTACATAGGGTTGTCATGAGGATTAAATAAGTTAATGAAACTAAAACCCTTAAAAGAGTGCCTGACATACAGAAAGTATTCAATGAGTGTAAATTATTTGTTTTGTTCAGTTAACAGAGACAATCTGGTTATTAACAACTCTTATAATTCTCAGAGCCATTCTTTAAGGTGACTATGAATATCTCTGCTTCACAAAACCAAGGTTCATAGCGACCAATGAACAATTATCATTCATTTTCCTGGAGGAAAATTTCACCTGAGGATATAAGGCAAAAACAAACATTTTGATATTAACAGAAACAGATTGTATATGGAGTGGAATGGAAATTTTGCATAAATGTTTACTATAAAGCATAAAAATTTCAAGAAATTACTTGCTTACAGCATACCACTCCAGGACTCACCTATAGAGTCCTGGGGCTATGAGTTTAGTCTCCTCTCTCATTGAAGGATTCTGAGAAGGCAATTTTATTGCTAACTCTTTGGGGATTTCTTCACTGTAGTCCCCATTTGAGACAAGATAAGATAAGATAATCAAACATGAAACTGTTACTTGCTCAGGAAATGTTTCTGTACAGTAACAAAACCAAAGTAGAATTAATAATGATCAGAGGATGGCCAGATCACTGAAAACTTCAAAGTGACCCCATCTATATATAATTACTAGCTGTTAGGGTAAACCTATTAGCTCTTAGGGTAGATTTACATTACTAGCTATTAGGGTAAAAAACAGTCATGCTCTTGCCTTCTTGAAGTTAACAAAATAAAATGAGGGGATGTGTATGTTAAAGAAAAACTTTAGACAAGTTAAATTTAGCAGAGTTTATTTGAGCAAAGAACAATTTATGAATTGGGCACCTCTCAGAACCAGGAGAGGTGAGGAGAGCTTCACTCTGCAACGGGGGCAGGCAGTATTTATAGAAAAGGAAATGATATACAGAAACAGCTTGACTGGTTTCAGATGGACATTTGCCTTATATGGACATGGTCTGTTCAGTTGGTAGCCTGTGATTGGCTGAAGTTTGGCTGCTGTGATTGGCTGAAACAGAGCTACTTGTTACAAGAAGATACTCTTAGTTAGGTTGCAGTTTGTTTACATACTAAGTTATGTTGCAGTTGGCTACATATGGAGGCAGTTTTAGGTCAAATTTAATTAATTAATTAATTTTTGTTTGTTTTATTTTTAGAGACAGGGTCTTGCTCTGTTACCCAGGCTGGAATGCAGTAGCCAGATCATAGCTTAGTATAACCTCAAACTCCTGAATTCAAACCATCCTCCTGCCTTAGCCTCCTGAGTAGCTAGGACTACAGGCATGCCCCGCCATGTCTGGCTAATTAAAAAAAAAAAATTGTAGAGGTGGGGTCTTATTATGTTGCCCAGGCTGGTCTTAAACTCCTGTCCTCAAGAGATGCTCCCACTTCAGTCTCCCAAAGCGCTGAGATTAAATTTTAATTTAATTTAACATCTACACATAGGCATAGTTATCAGAGTAAACAAGAAGGATGCGGGGGGCAGGGGAGACACAACCACGGAGCAGAAATAGAAGTTAGTTATCTAGCTCAAAACAACATATGTAGAATTGATCCATGTTCTTTCTCTGAGGGATGCCATCTGCTTTGGATGACAGGGATGGAGGAGGTGAGTAAAACTGGAATAACAGAGTGACAGCAAAGGAATGCCTGGCCAACCCCAGCGTCTTATTTGTGTTCTCTCCATTTTTTTTCTCTTGGTGGTCTTCCTTCTTTCTCTTAGACAACCAGTGCCCTCAAACCTTCTCCCCTGTTCAGCTTATCAGAATTCTTCCTCAGCTGCGGAACATATAACCTCACCCACATTAAAGAATATATGACTAATAAAGCTTACCATGGTATCTTTACTAAGAAAGTTGCCTTTTAAAAAATGTTTTATTTTAATGTAATTGTAGATTTGCAGAATAGTTGCAAGAATATACCCTTTACTTGGATTTACCAATTGTTTATATTTTGCCTCATGTGCTTTATCATTCTTTCTCTTTCTCTCTTTTTTTCTTGAAACATTGGAAGGTAAGTTGATGACATCAAGTCATTTACCAAATACTTCAGTGTGCATTTCCAAGAACACAGACATTCTCTTACATAACTATAGTACAGAAATCAAAATCAGGAAGTTTAACACCGAGATACAGTGCTATTGTCTAATCTACACTCCATATTGAAATCTCACAATTGTCCCAACTTTATAGCTATTTTGTTTTTCCTAATCCAAGACTTGATTCAGGATCGTACATTGCAATTGATCATCATGTAACCCTAATCTCCTTTAAAGAGAAACAGTTCACCAGCATTTCCTTGTCTTTTTTTTTTATCTTAACATTTTTTGTAGAGTACAGGCCAATTATTTTGTAGAATGTTCCTCAATTTGGATCTGTCTGGTATTTCCTCATGATTAGATCCTCTGTTAGGAACACCATAGAAGTGAGTTTGTGCTTTCCAAGTGCATAATATCACTCCTGATAATGGTTCGTCACATTCTGGTGATGCTAAGTTTGATTCCTTTATTAAGAGGGTGTCTGTCAGGTTTCTCTACTCTAAGGTTATTATTGTTCCCATGGTAATTAATAAGTGATTTTGGGGAGATACTTTGAGATTATATAAAATATGCTCATCCAACTTCTATCCATGAGATTTTCTACCTCCATCGTGCCTTTTATGTTTATTAGTTGGCATTCTATGCTAAGGAAAAGCTTTCCCCTTTCCTTCATTTACTTATATCAGTATAGACTCATGGATTTTTATAATACTCATTGGCTATAATCCATTACTATAATTATTCATTTCAAATCTCAAATTATCTAAGATTTCACTAATGGGAGCCCTTCCAAGCTGTGTTCTACATCTTTTTGATAGATCCCCACTCTTCTGGGAGTACCTTCTTATTTTCTGGCACAACAAGATATTTTAGGATTGTCTTATGCTTTTTGTGCCCCAGCCCTGGAATCAGCCATTTCAACAAGGAACCTTTATTCCTTTTACTGGAAAATAGTGTTTAGAAATCAAGAGCTAGCACTAGATATGTTCATTGCTACTGATGTGAAGTTTGCAATTTTGGTTTAAGCCCAAAGAATGAAGCATTAGCTCAAATTTTGTTTGTTAACAAAGTGAGTGGAGATGGAATATTAAGGAGCACAATATATGTCTCTTGTTGACTCTGAAGTCACACTATGGTGGTGAAGGCATACACCTGTGAATTGATCTGGGGGAGAGCTTAAAGCTTTGTTCTCATTTACTTGTATCCAACCATCAAAACACTGCTAGAGGAGGTAGGGTGATCAGAGGCTTTGAAAGAGAGAGCAGAGTTGATAATAGGGAAGGATGGGTCTTTTTGCACCTAGGAAAGAGTTGCAGGCAAGCCTAACAAATGGAGACTTTCTCTCAGGAAAAAGGAAGAAGAGAAGGAAGGTGAGAGCTTGGAAGAACCACAAAGTCTAAGGTCAGAAATTTCATCTCAAAAGACAAGAAAAGTGGGGATCATGGAAATGTTTTATAAATAACAAGGCTATATCTATGTCAGAGCAAAATGGATGATGAGTTTAGGAAGCCACCTGTTCTTTCAGGTGAACCATACCTCTACCCTTACTCTGTAGACCTCACCTATTAGGCCATATATCTTAGTTTTTGTTCATTATTTGCTTCTTTGACTACCTAAGGATAGGTAGGCACCATGTCTTATTCAACCCTGTGGTCCATGGTAACACTTGCTACCTTGTAGTTGTTCAAAAAATTCTGCTAAAAGTTTCTGACTTTAGTCTACTTGAAACATTTAAAATGTCTTTAACTGATACTCATAATTTTTGAAATAATATTGGTAATTTTATTATGAACTCTTAGTTTGGTTGATGGCAATATATCCAACATTGTAGAAAAAGGTGCTATCTTAGGAAAAATGCACCAATTAAAATAAATATTAAGTTCTACACTCAAAGTACCTTCCCACTTAAAATCAGTCCAAGTGCAGAGGGAGACTGCATGCCATGGTAGGGAAATCTCCACAATGGAAGCTGATATCATCTGCCAAGCAATTCATAACCTCATGACCTTGAATAAGTTCCTTAACTTTCAGAACTCAATTTCCTTTTCTGTAAGATGGGAGTAATAATACCTGATGGGGTAATGCACGTTGAAGGTATTGCATGTCTCTTTTATGCCTTCTAAAATCTCCGTACGCTCAGTTGGAAGGAATGCTGGGGGCTACAGCAAGAAAGGGTTGGGGGCAGATTCTTGGTATAGGCAGGGCCAGTGCAAAGGAAACTCTCCTGCCTATACAGATGCCCCTAAAGGTGCTGCAGTTTGAATTTTCATGTTACGGAGTGCATAGGTTTTTTTGGACTGCCTTAACAAAGTGCTACAAATTGGGTGGCTTAGAACAACAGAAATTTATTGTTGCACAATTCTGGAGGCCAGAAGTCCAAAATCCAGGTATTGGCAGGGTCATATTCTGTCTGAAGGCAGCAGGAAAGGATCTGTTCTAGGCCTCTCTCCTAGCTTCTGGTAGCCTCAGGCATTCCTGGGCTTGTAGGTGGCTGTCTTCTCCCTGTGTCTCTTCACATTGTCTTTCCTTTGTGTGTATCTGTCTCTGTGTCCAAACTTACCCTTTTTAATAAGAACACTAATCATATTGGATTAGAACCTACCCCAATGACCTCATAATAACTTGACTATATCCTCAAAAACCAAATTTCCAAATAAGATCATGTTCTGAGGTCCTGGGTGTTCAACATATCTTTTTGAGGAACACTATTCCAACCATAACAGAGGCAAGGTCAAGTCGGATCCAGGTGGCTGGAATATCTGAGGCATGTTCTACATGGAAGGAAGAGTGAGTGAAGGAACACTGAGCAATAGGAAGCTTTCTACATAGGAGACTCCTGCTGTCAAGTCCCATGTGGCAGATTAAAAATGACCACAAAGTTTTGACCCTTCTCTCATTGAGAGGTGAGGTCTATTTTCTCTGCTGAATCTGGGCTGGATTGTGATTGCTTTGACCAATAGAAGATGGCAGAAGTGATGCTCTGCCTCTTCCAGACCTAACCTTTAAGAAAACTGGTAAGTTTCCTTTCTCTTGAAGCCCTGAGCTACCATTTAAGACATCTGACTACGGTGAAGTTGCCATGCTCTGAGGAAGCCCGAGTTAGTGACATGGAGAGTTGATGTGATAGGAGAAAGAAAGAGAAAGAGAGAGGCAGACAGAGACTAAGACAGAGACTCAGCTGGCCCCTAGCCATTCCATCCCCCAGCAGTACAAGTCATCCAAGCTGAGGCCCCAGACTTTGTGGAACGGAGATGAGCTTCCCCTCTGTGTCTTGTTTGGATTATAACCCAGCATGAGAAATATTAATCATAGTAGTAGAAATAATAATAATACAAATAAATTGTTATTTTAAGCCACTAAATTTGGGGTAGTTTGTTAAGCAGCAACAGATAATTGGAACAGCTAGTGATGGGATCTTGGAAATGCAGACATTCAATGGAAGTGAAGGTGGGGATAGAGGGACTGGATATTGTTCTTGAGTGGAAAGGACCCTGGCAGTGTGAGCAAATGGGTGGGGTTTGGAGTTGGTTCTAGCACTAGCAGAGGCTCAGAAAACACACCAGCAGAAGTCAGATCACAGAAGCCAGGAGACCACATTGTGGGATCAGGGGAAGTGGGCTGATTCTGGGGACAGAGGTGGAGGATGGAGTTGAGGGTGGTGCGGATACCCATAAATTCCCCCTGGACCTGCTGAAAAGCTGACTGGCAGCAGAAACAGATTCCAGCTACCAGTGCCAAGTTTGATTCTCATCAACCCAAGGACTAACAGACAAGTCTTCACTGCTCAAAGCTGGAAGGTGTGAGTGGATGGATGGAGGGATGTCTACTGGAGTGGGAAATGGAAGGGGAGTTTTCCCGAGACAAGGGAAGACTTTAGACGTTACTCTGCACTGCAGGGAGAAAAGACGGAAGGAGATACTGTCAGGTCTAATGGTGCCAAGGGGAAGCATGCAGAGTAATGGTCCCCAGCCTGTTATTCAGGCTTTTTGCAATCTGGCACCCACCTGCCTTTCCTACGTTGTTCTCTAGGGCTTGCTGTGTTTTCTGAATATGACACCCACTTCCTTACTTCAATATCTTCACTCAAAATGGAATGTTTTTCCCTGGCATCACATGTCTGGACCTTGGACTCCTACAAGATATCCTTGAAATGCCACACAAAGATTGTCTCTGATCCCTCAGTGTGGAAGTAAACATGTACTCTCTGAACTCCTAGGCATGTTGTCTGCACACTGTACAGCTATGAAAGTCTTGTTTTGTCCTTCCTCATAGCCCAGGGACTTGTAAGCAGACCTCATCCTAATTCTGAGACTGCCCAATTCTATGACCCTCCCAGCAATCCAACATTGAATGTGCCCTCAACACATTTCATTGAATCGGTGATTGAAGAATATCCTAATATTTATAAAGGCTTCATTATTGCTTACAAAGAAAATATTTTAGAACCCAAGTAACTTTTCTATGGCCATATAGCTAGTAAGGATTGTTCCAGAGTCCAAACCCAGGGGATGGGGCTACAAGAGCCAGTGCTCTTGAACTACCCCAAGCTGTATGGTGAGAAATTATTTATTGTCTATCCAGAAAATATATTACTCTTTGTAGATGATTAAATTAGTTAAACCAATTAAAATCAGCCATGTCAATTGTAAGCTATATCCAATTAAAATTAACTTTCATTTATTTGTCAACTATATGCAAGGTGGGTGTGATGTCTCTGTCTTTAAAGATATTATACTCCTGTGTGCTTGTAGAGTGCTACACTGAATTGCAGTTCTAATGTTGTGTGAAAAAATTCATCTGATTCTACCTGTATTATTCTAGCTATTAACAGATTATCAGTCACTGAAAATAGGCTATGTCAGTTTTTCTTCTTTGGGGGCCCTTTATACTACCAGGTTTGAGATGTCTGGGCTGCCTTTAGTCTCTCTGCACCATTGTTACTCCTAAGGAACAGGGCTGGAAGCAAAAGATAGAGCAGGTAGAGGCTTTGATCGTTCCACAAAACCCATCTGGGGTAAAGACTCCAAGTCTGGGGAGAGTAAGGGGAGGGGAAGACAGAAATAGACAGGAGCAAGTCTAGGCAAGAAGGCCAAAGAAATAGCAGCGAAAAGTGTAGGATGTTTGAAGAAAGAAATCAAAAGAAAGAGAAAAATTAAAGAGTGGGGAAAACTGGAAACAGAAGAAAGTGGGGGGAGAAAGGGAAAAAATGCTTTGGAAACTAAATGAGAGTACTAAAAATAAACCAAAAGGCAACAACAACAAAAATAAGATTCAATTGTGTTCTTATTTATAGTTGTGTTATCCAAATGGAATTGTCTATTTATTCAATATCTTGACTTCATTACATAATGTGCTTACATCTTCCTAAAATGTTTGCATTTGAACGAAAGGATACCCCCTATAAAATATTTCCATGTCTGAATTTACTACTCTAGATACCACATGTAAATGGAATCATATAATATTTGTCCTTTTGCGTCTGGCTTATTCACTTAGGATAATGTCCTCAAGGTTCATCCATGTTGTAGCATGTATCAGAATTTCATTCAATTTTAAGTAATGCATAATATTGTATGCGTATAGCACATTTTGCTTATGCTTTCATCTGTTGATGACATTTGGATTATTTCCACCTTTGGCTATTATGAATAATGCTGCTATGAAAATTGGTGACTTTCTGTCCTAGTAAACTGGTAACATTTGAACTTAGGGAGGAGAGGCAAAGTGGGCCTTTAGTATGCTTTGGTTCTAAGCCATCGAAGCCAACTTTGCTTGGGTAAATGAACCATCCATGGGATCCAATCCAAATTATTAGAGCCTCACACTTGGGTTTGGAACTAAAATACCTGTTAGCAATCAAGTTTTACTTGGCCACACTTACAAATATCTTTGTTTCTATCTTCCAAGATCCTTGAAAGGAGGAGGTACAGGTAAGTTGAAGCAATATTTAAGTATTCTTAAATTGCTAAGATAACACCATCACAACATTCCTTTGTCATCCCTCATTGCATCCTCAACTACAGGGTTTTACTGAAGTAAACAATCGCCCTTTCAAAGAGTAAGTATAGAGAATCAGTCTTTCCTTCTAGAGAGAAAAAGAGGATTTTAACTTCTGCTGTAATATATACACACATCCTACACATCTACCACATCTTTTAGAGCCTGAATCAATTCATCAGCTTATCCCCCAAATCCGCAATGAAACACATGTCTCACAGAAAACAATAAACAATGGATCGAACTTAGGCCCAGCATTTTCATCATATATATTTATGGGGTACATTGTGATGCTTTGATATATGTATACATTGTGAGATGATTAAATCAAGTTAATTAACATAAGGTCCACCAAATTTGAATTGTGTCTCTACTGGGTTTGGCCACTGTTGTGGGAGGATGTTCTTTATTGGTATGCTTTTTGTTCTTGTTGGCAGTGTTTCTCAGGATTTTGATAGTTTCTTCTAAATTGGGGTGGGACACTTATAATCTAGAGAGTTTCTGTTGAGGTGAATTTTTATAATTTATCCATACACAGCAAATCGTAGAATGGTTCTGTTATGGACTGTGTTGCTCCCAACCAAATTTGTATGTTAAAGTCCTAACCCCCAGTAGACATTGGACTTTCATCTGACCAGAGGTATCAAGAGGACCCAGTGCTTCAAGATTCTTAAACGTGAACTTGGATTAATATATTTATAAGAAAACTCTAAGCCAGTACTTTCTTATTTTATTTTACTTTATTTTAATATTCTGTGTGACAAAGTAGAAAGTATGCATAAAGCACTTGTGCTGCATACTAAAGCTCAACAGTTGTCTCAAGGAAAAGTACTTGTGCAATTGAGTTGTGAGCTGAACTAGCCACTTTTCAAGAGAAAATGGATCACTATTTTTACTTGAAGCAATGACTGACAGACAAATCCCGGTTGTTCGAACTTGGGTATTTGGCAGAGATTTTTTTGAAAATGACCAAAGTGAGCCTGTTATTTCAAGGAAAACAACTGACAATATGTGTTGCCAAAGATAAAATTCCAGCTTTCAAGAGAAAATTAGAATTTTGAAAGCTTATATCCACCACCGTGAGCTTGCTGGCTTTCCAATACATAAAGATATTTTCTGGTGAGATTGGTGTTGATATTAACAAATATGATTTAAAAATTTTTTATAATGAAATGTGTCAACATTTGGAAGATTTGCATAACTTGATGAACAAATATTTTCCCAATGACCAATTCATAGTTTTATAAAATCATGCATGAGTAAAAAAACATATTCTGAGTATAAGATAGAACAATGAATTTTAATGTAACAGAGAAAGAAAAGCTCATTGATATGGTCTAAGATCCCATGTTGCAATTAACCTTTAGGGACTACGACTTGTCTCATTTTGATGTAGTATCAAAGAAGAATACCTAAAATTATCTAAAAATGCTATTTAAATATCTCTTCCCTTTTCCAGCTACATGTTTGTGTGAGCTTGATTTTCTGCATATATATACTTCTATCAAAACAACATATTGCAGCAGCTAGAATGCAAAAGCAGATGTTAGAATCTAGCTGTCTTCTATTAAGCCAGACATGTTACTCTTCTCACAAATTTTTTTCCTTTGGAAAAGAAGTTATTTTTCATAAAAATATTTTACTTACATTAACTCATAACAAGTTCATTATTATTTCAAAATAAATTTATAAATTAATGTTTTAAACATTTTTCAGTTTTAATTTTTAGTATGGTAAATATCAATAACTATAACCCACATTAACCAAGGCTCATTAGAGTTCTCAGTAATCATTGAGAGTGTAAAGAAATTCTGGGCTCCAAACATTTGAGAACTGCTGGTACAGGTGACACAGAGCAGTGTTTCCCAAAGTAAGCTCAGGAAACTATTCACATCAGAAACATCTGGGTAGCTTGTTATAAAATGCAGATTCCTTGGCCTTGTCCCAGATTGAATCAGATTTCTTGAAGGGCCAGTCTGTATTTGTTTTCATACTTTGAAATTTCCAAAGAAAACAAAGCTTGAGTTTAATAAAAAGTGCTCACGCCTGTAATCCTAGCACTCTGGGAGGCCAAAGCGGGCGGATCGTTTGAGCTCAGGAGTTCGAGACCAGCCTGAGCAAGAGTGAGACCCCGTCTCTACCAAAAATAGAAAGAAATTAATTGGACAGCTAAAAATATATATAAAAAATTAGCCGGGCATGGTGGCGCATGCCTGTAGTCCCAGCTACTTGGGAGGCTGAGGTAGGAGGATCGCTTGAGCCCAGGAGTTTGAGGTTGCTGTGAGCTAGGCTGATGCCATGGCACTCTAGCCCGGGCAACAGAGTGAGACTCTGTCTCAGGAAAAAAAAAAAAAAAAAAGTTAAGGCAGTCCCTTGATAGTATGGCCTGTTTTTCCATCAGAGATTGTAGACAATGAAACTGAACACAACACCTGTTCTTTCAGAGATCCAAACCTCAGGAATTATGGCCACACTTGTACCAATGCAGTGATGAGAGTTCTTTAGACAACATTCCCTGCAAAAAGAACTTAGATGTGGAGAGAAGTTGACATATAGCAGTGGATTGCATTTGATATGTCTTTTCCATTTAGTTGTGTTTCCAAGTGTGTATTCTCAAGGTTTTTCATATTTCTGCTCCAGCACTGAAGCCGACCACCATGGTGGCCATTTGAGATGAAGCAGGAGAGGGGGTAGCGCAGTGAGGCTGGGCTGAACACAGAAGAGTAGATCTTGGCGACTAAGACATACAGAAGCCAAGCTAAAGAATGTGATTTTCTGAAAAGCCACATCTGGCCCCCTGGTTAACATCCTGCCTGCTCTTTTGCCTCAAACAAGAGGCCAACCATAGAAAACACACAGAATATTGGGATTTGGCCAATCTTTGATTTGTCAGATATAGTGACACAAATTCAAAGCACTATGGCCATATGCATAAATATGTATATGAATGCATACTCACATTTGTGTATGGGAAGGGAGGTTGGGAATTTTAGTATTCAGCTGGGAACTATGTCTCCCTGTGGCCTGCCTCCTGGATAAAATTTGATCTTCTTTGTGAACTATCAAAACAGGCAACTCTGCATGCCCCTGTAGTGGGAATAGCTCAGCAATGGCATGGGATAGAAGGTAAGATCTGGAAATATGTTTTTGGTACATGGGACATGATATCTCTTGCCTTTCTATGCCATCTGTGTTCTAGCCACGTAGGACATCTTTACAAAGTCGGGCTGCTGATATGTGATTCTATAACATTCAGTTTTTCACTGTTGTATTGATGGAGCTTTGTGTCCATTCCTCATCCTTTCCCCAACCCTACACTCCTGTCCCTGCCATACACATCCCAACCTGGTTTCATTCTGATCAAAACTTCTTCTCTGAAATGCCTCCTGAGTTATTTGTAGCATAAAACATAAGAGGTTTTGTTGTTTTTATTTTTTTCCATAAAGCAAAAGATTTGGCTCACAATCCACTCATGTGTTACAGAAGTAAGAAATGCAGGCATGGAACATTGATTTAAGCAGAGAAGTCAAAGAAACACTATCCAGACAAACAAGTCTATAGTGGCCATCAGAAGGATGAATTAGGTTTGTGTAAGCTTAGAATGCAAGTGAGTATAACAGCCTGTATTTGTGGGTTTTTATTATAGTACCTGTTTCTCCCTTAGTACATTGTCCCCTCATACTAGCTGGGCTGCTGGCCAGAGAATGATATGCTCTGATTGCTCACAGCTCCCTCCTGCATTCCCACCCTTTTTAATCCTCTTCTAAGAGGTCCTCTGTGACCACCTCCCACTTTAGAACCGCCCCTGAGCACTGGAACATCATTCCTTCTTCCTTCCCAGATCAAACTTACATTTAAGGACCATCTACTCAGGACCAGTCATTTATTATGTTTTATTTCACTCTTGCCACAATTCCAGGAGGTAGAAATTATTAGCCTCTTTTCACAATAAGAAAAATTGAATGCCAGAGAATTGATTTCCTTGAGGTTATAACAGCTAGTGAGTATCAGAGCAAAGGATGCTGGGTATTCATTCCACTGGACTACCCAACTCCTACAACTTCCCCTTCTCTGTTCTCTAAGCAGATGCAATGAGCTAAAATAGTCTAAGCAACCAATGAGTGATGAGTGCTCAATATGCTCACCACAAGAGGGACTTTTCATCTTGAAGGAGAGGTCTTAGATATGGGAAAGACTCTGCTGGACTTCCAGTGGAGCAGCAGAAGGTAGAGGATATGTTTGGGGTCAGAAGGAACCTGCCCGGAACCTGAAATTGTATTAATACCAAGTAGAGGAAAATCTCAATCTGCTAGTTCTTGGGCCATGTCTGGCAAACATAAATATTTTCTTGGGCCCACATGGTGTTTTTAAACATTTGAATATTTGTCAACAGTTAGAAATTAGGAGATTCAACATAAAAACCTAGATTTGCAGGTTTTCTCAGAAAATTGGAGGATCTACCATCACTGTGTCCATATTCTTTGATGACAACAACTTGCTAGAGTTACCCTCTGAAGAGACTCAGACTTGCATGTCATCACAAGCCCTACAGATCTCCCAGCTTATTTCACTTATTTCTGGGCCACTGTAGGCGTTTGAGTTTGAGACTGCTGAAGTAGATGAAAGCCTTTTTGCTCTCAGAAGGGGCACCATCCCTGAAGATTGAGGCTGTAAAAAGGCCTGGAGGCTCAACTTCCATTTTCCTTCAAGAAAGGAGGCAATGACTACATCAGCCCCCATATCTCAAGGCTGGAAAAATTTGGACAAAGATAAGGCTCCTATAAAATAAAAAGCTCCATAGCCTTGAGAGCAGGGCTTTGCAGTCTGATAAGGCAGTGTTCCAATTAAGAGTCAGACCTTTGCCTGCATTATAACTAAGGTGGTAAGGGGCAAAGAGAGCTGACAGCCAGCTACTTTCACCACCACAATTTGCAAAAGGGATTGAAAAGTGTCCAGGTACACAGAAACGGAAACAGCCCCATAAAACTTACAGGACCTGGCCCACTCTTATAAACACCCTCCCCTCCCCAAACCTGGTCCTCCCAATGCCCACTCATGGGCAAACTGACTCCCTCTGCTAATCATAATTTAACCATGATGATTCTCTGACCGGGGGCCACATATGAAAAGCCATCAAAACTAATGTTTGCATTGTAATAATCATAGCTAACATTCATTGAACTTTTACTTTATAATAGGCACTGTGCTAAGCTCTTCCAATGCCATATCTCATTTAATTCCTACAAAAATCTTAAAATTAGTTACCATTATCATTCCCATTCTACAGATTAAGAAACAGAGACTAAAGAGGTTAAGTAATTTGCCAAAGATCACACAGATAAAATATCTTGGAGTCAGAATTCAGGCCCAGGTATCAGAGATCGTACCCTTCCCATAGGCAAAGAAGACCTTCATCTACATTCTATAAATTTTTGAAATTGCTAATTGAAAATCCACAGTAATGAGATAAGACACTAAGTCTTGCTAATTCTGTCTGCTTCCTTTTTGCACTTAGTACGTATTGTTTCCACCTTGCTCTATATTTCCTTTGCATGTGGTTGTTAATAGAGCGGCTAGAGCCCTAATCGTATCTTGGATCTTCTTTTTGTACTTTTTGACTGAAGATCTCGAATATTGCTTCCATTCTTTTGCTTCTTACCATGTGTGCCTCAATTTGCCTCAGTGCTTGGGCTTAGTGATCCAGCAACTCATCCCATTGAAAATACATTTCATCTCACATGTGTGACTTTGGGAAGCTTTTTCAGAGTTGTTTGATATGTGCTGGGAATTTAGTAGTGAGTGAGAAAAGTTGAGCAAATCTTCATTCTCTGTTGAAGTCCAGACAGAACTTCCACCTTCACTGGAAATGACTTAATTCTTATATATGTGGAACTATGGTGCTTGCATGTGTCTGAATGATTTTATATTTTAGAGAAACATAAATATGGCTATTATTCTAACAGCCATCAGTTTTCCATTTTACTTGGGACTTCATGGGAGGGAGTAGTTTCATTTCCTTATTCTCAGAGGGTTATTTTTTTTTCCTCAAACAAAAATGTGATGTGTGCTGAGTTTTGTTTAGGTGGTAACAGAAAAACAAAGGTGCAATTGCAAGTTTTTTAAAATTTGAAGCTGAGTGGGTGGCTCTAAAATGTCAATCAACTCAATTAGACGTTTGGCTGGAAAATATCAAGATGCATCAACATTGCTTAGGCTGGCTTTCTATAGTCTGAAATAATGTGGCACAAAAAGTGTATTCAAAAGCACTGCTTGTGGGAAAATTGCTATCCAAAGCAGGGCTGGGAAGGATGGGTTTGGGGGATGGAGAAAAAGAACCTTTTTGGATATGGGCCAGAAATTAAAAGGGAGGCAGAGATAAAACCAAGACAGCACTTTTGTGTATCAAAGCACAGAATTCACCTCTGAATTACAAAGCAGGTGCCCTGAGCAGGTGGCCTGTAAGTCCACCATTAGTCACTGTCAACACCTCCAAGGTATGAGGGTACTCTGTTGGTCTTTCTAGTTGCTCTGCTTGCCGGGACTGGGGGGTATCAAATAAGGCAGGAGAGTGATAAAGAAGGAAAACAATAGAAGGCTAATGAAAATGAGGGGCCAAACAGGGGTGGGATGTGTTAGGAAGAGGGCTGACAACCAGGGAACAAGTATAGATAGTTAGGGCATGGGAAATCCAGCCTAACTCCAGGCAGGAATGGAAAACAAAAGGAAGTCTGATCTGGTAAGAGTGTGGGAATATGGGTGAGGCTTTGCAAGTTCAGGGTAGGGAGTATGGCCATACCTAGCCGGGTAGGTTTATTTTATTACCAATGTCACCATATTACCAAAAGTGAAGGGCTGAAGAAATTGAACAATACTCAGCCTCTAAAAGAGACCACCAGATCTGAGGTAGATCAACAGACCTCAACCATCCAGACAGTACAGGCAGGCCCCTTCTTCCACCTTCTCATAGGCCCCGTGGAGAGACTAGGAACCCTAGGCACCCCTACCAGGTAAAGGAGGGGTCAGCCTGAACTTTCTCTGGAGGTACCCAGAGGGGCTTGTCTGAGATTTTGTTGAAGCACTCAAATTGTGGTCTCCCATATAAGGCTAAATACTAAATTGTACTTTTAGGCAAAGAGCAAGGCGGGCTCAACATAATTAGATATCCAGAGTTGGTCACTGGGAGGGGACTAAATCTGGAGGCAGTAACAACACTTTTCCCTAGAATAGAAGCCCTTGATGGTGGCAGACAGTGCTAAGCCCCTTCCCCCTACCAGCATTGTAGGGCTCCCAGATGAGATGAATGGCCAGAACAGAGTGGTTCAATGGCATGAGGCCCAAAAGAGGAGTACTGTACATACAGCTCCAGGGATTTAGGGGATGTTCCAGCTCAGGAGATCAAAACAGGCCAGGAGTAATGTGTTCAGGTTCCCTCAGAGACCCAGAGTGGCTGAATATCTAAGATGTCCTTGGAATCTGGATGATCGAGGGTGACCATGGAGCTCTCCACTGGCAGGGCTAGGCAGCGAATCAGAAGTATAGATGCTATTTTAAGCTACCATTTATTAAGGACATATTTAGGAAATTGGGGCTCAGAGGGTTTAAGGCACCTTGAAGTCTCATATCCGAGGAGTGGCAGAGTCAACATTTGAACCGAGGTCAGCTTGACTCCAGAATGCTGCCTCTCCATTAACCTGTGCTCACTGTGCTTTTTAGTACGTAACCAAAGATAAATCAAGACACAATGAGGGCAGGTGGGAGCAACTTCCTGTGGTTCCTACTACCCTCTCTACTTCAGTGGTGAACTGTTATGCATTTGTCAACAGGCCTAGAAGTATGAATAAAAGCAAAGAAGTTATTCTACCTGTTTAAAGGGTTGGTAAAGTGTGGCTGCAGTGGTTCCTCATTAGAGGGCCACGGTTGGGAGGTTGCTAATATTGCTAATATATAAGGACCACAGGGTTCTTCTAACAAAATCTTACTTACCTCCTAATTTTTAAATCCCCTCCAAGAGTGATCTGTCCAATTGAGGGACACCTGGAAAGAATACCCCTTGAAAGTCTTATGTTGAATTTTAGGTTCCCAAGGACCAGACTAGACTGGATGAGGTCTTGACATTGGCTGGTCAAAGGCAATATCAACTGAGGGCAAGGTACGGGATAAAGAGAAGCTGGTTAGGGAGCATGGTGAGAGATGGATTATGGAAAGTGGTTCAGGATGAAGACTGTGAATACTATGAGAACTTCTTGCTTTTATGTGGTCCTGGCTGACTGGGACAAGAAGAGGCCTCACATCTTTGGCACCAAATAAAACACATATGAGTATGTCTTGTTTCTTTGTCCTCTGAGAGCCCAAATTCCTCAGGGTGCTTAGAAAGAATGATTTCTGTATTGAAAATACACTTCAAAAAGCTCATGATTTAAATTTTTGTCAGTACTTATTTGGAATTTGTTGAAAACTACAGTAAGGTACTTTTCCAATTTATTTTTATGCCTGGCTAAAAACAGAAGCAGCCAAGTTGTGGGTCCTCACCATGATTGGTATATAGAATGGTTTTGTGAATTCTACCATCTCTGCAGAAAATAAATATACATAACTTAATTTTCCCCTGACATTAGTGGCTACTGGTTGCAGTAGTGGTAAGAACTCACTGAACCATGAGCTACATCTTTGCAGATACCAACTTAGTTCATCTGTTTCATGTCATAAATATTAAAAGATCATATATCTATCTGTATAGAGATACAAATATAGTCCAGCTTGGTGATAGCTTTAAAATAACCCAAAGTGAAGTTACTATCATGAAAGTCTGTCATTCTATATGTACATCTATCTCATTCTACATCTCAATGTATTTCCTTAATATCTTTTTTCTCTTTTGCTATTTACATACATGATTCCATCATCTTTATTAACTATATAGCTTTATATCATTGTCTTAAAAAAGTTTAATACTCATTCAGTTAAGATATTACCAGAGGAGGCTGACTTGATTTGGGGTGGTGTCTTCAATAAAAGTAACACACCTGGTAGGAAATGAATGGGAAAATCCACAGCTCTGCTAGGTAGGAGTTTTGGTTGGGACATACAGTGCACATGCCAAATATTTAATAGGAGGATACTGAAAATGAGAGAACCATAGAAGGGCTAGATATACTCTCCATATATCAGAAGCTGACTAAGAAACTATGGGCATTTATGGGGTAGACACAAGAGGGCCCAGCAGAAAGTAAAGGACAAGGCAGATTGGAAAATTGCCTGAAATATAAAACTATATGTAAAGTGGTACGCTATCACCTGAAGGTATACTGTGGTAAGAAAAAGATGTATACCATAAACTCTAAAGCAGTCAATAAAATTAAACAACAAAGGGTTATTGCTAATTAGCCAACAAAGAAAAGAAGAAAGGTCTCAAAATCAATAGCCTTAGCTTCCACCTCAAGAAACTAGGAAAGAAGAAAAAATTAGGTCCAAAATAAGTAGAAGAAATAAAATAATGAAGATCATAGTGGAAATCAATAAACCAGAAAACAGAAAATAATAGAGAAAAATCAATGAACCCAAAAGCTGATTCTTTGAGAAGATTAATAAAATTGATAAACTTCTAGCCAGACTTATTGGGAAAAAAGAGAGAAGACACAAATTACTAATATCAGAAACGAGAGAGGTTTCATTACTATAGATTACACAGATATTAAAAAGGATAATAAGGGAACATAATGAACTCCTTAAGCCAATAAAATTGACAACAGATGAAATGGAAAAAATTCCTTAAATAACACAAACTACCAAACCTCACTCAGGAAGAAATAGATAATGTGAATAGCTCTATATCTATTAAATGAATTTGAATGTGTTGTTAAAAACCTTCTCACAAAGAGAACTCTAGGCCCTGGTGGCTTCCCTGGTGAATTCTATCAAACATTTAAGGGAGAAATAATACTAGTTTTACACAAATTCTTCCAGAATATTGAAAAGGAGGAGATACTTCCCAACTTGTTCAGTAAAGTCACAATTACCCTGATACCATAATGAGACAAAGATGTCATAAGAAAACTGCAAAACAGTATACTTTTTGTATATAGATCTGAAAATTTTAACAAATTTTAGCAAATCAAATTCAACAATATACAAAAAAGACAATACACAATGACCAAATGGGGTTTATCCCAAGAATGCAAAGTTTATCCCAAGAATGCAAAGACTTAATATTTTAAAAATCAATAAATACAGTTAACCATTATTAACTAAAAAAAAACTCTCCATATTATAATCTCAATAATCACAGAGAAAGCATTTAACAAAATTCAATAGCCATTCCTGATAAAAGTTCTTACTGAACTAGAAATAGAAAGGAACTTTCTCAGACTGGTAGAGGGCATTTATGAAGAAGATACAGTTAATATCATAGTATGGTGAAAAACTGAGAGCTTTCTTACTTACTTGGGAATGAATGAAGGATGTAGAGGTTCTAGCCAGTGTAATCAGACAAGAAAAATAAATATAACATATACAGACAGGAAAGGAAGAATAAAACTGTGTTTATTTTTTTATTTTTATTTCAGCACATTTAGGGGGGACAAGTAGTTTTTGTTATATAGATGAATTGTATAATGCTGAAGTCAGGGCTCTTAGTGTACTTATCACCAGAATAGTGTACATTGTGCCTGATAGGTGGGTTTTTATGCCTCCTTCCACCTACCCTCCCCCTTCTTAGTTTTCAATGTCCATTACACCACTTTATGATGATACGTATCCCTCGTTTAGCTCCCACTTATGAGTGAGAATATATGGTATTTGTTTTTCCATTCCTGAGATACTTCGCTTAGGATAACGGTCTCCAGTTCCAACCAAATTGTTGCAAAAGGCATTATTTAGTTCTTTTTTATGGCTGAGTAGTCTTCCATGGTGCATATACACCACATTTTCTTTATCCACTCCTCAGTTGATGGGCACTTAGGTTGATTCCCTATCTTTGCAATTGTGAATTGTGCTACAATAAGCATTAGGGTACAGGTGTCTTTTTTATAAGATGACTTTTTTTTCCTTTGGTTACATCCCTAGTAGTGGTATTGCTGGGTCAAATGGTAGGTCTACTTTTAGTTCTTTGAGGAATATACTTGATGTTTTCTACAGAAATTGTACTAATTTACAGTCCCACCAACAGTGTATAAGTGTTCCCTTTTCACCACATCTATGCCAACATCTATTGCTTTTTAACTTTTTAATAGTGGCCATTCTGACAGGGGTAAGGTGGTATCTCATTATGGTTTTGATGTGCATTTCCCTGATGATTAGTGGTGTTGAGCATTTTTCATGTGTTTGTGGGCCATTTGTATATCTTCTTTTGAAAAATGTCTGTTCATGTCTTTTGCCCACTTTTTGATGGAGTTATTTGTTTTTTTCTTGCTGATTTGTTTGAGTTCATTGTAGATTCTGAATATGAGCCCTTTGTCAGATATACAGTTTGTGAATATTTTCTCCCATTCTGTAGGTTGTCTATGTACTCTGTTGATTATTTCCTTTGCTGTGCAGAAACATTTTAGTTTAATTAAGTCTCATTTATTTACTTTTGTTCTTGCCATATTTGATTTTGGGGTCTTAGTCATAGATTCTTTGCCTAGGCCAATGTCCAGAAGAGTTTTTCCTGTTTTCTCCTAGAATTTTTATGGTTTCAGGTCTTACATTTAAGTCTTTAATCCATCTTGAGTTAATTTTTGTATATGGTGAGAGAGGTTCAGTTTCATTCTTCTGCATGTGGCTATCCATTTTTCCTAGCACCGTTTATTGAATAAGGCATGATTTCCCCAGTATATGTTTTTGTATGCTTTGTTGATGATCTGTTGATTATAGCTATATAGCTTTATTTCTTGATTCTCTTTTTCAAAACTGTGTTTTTAAAACACAGTTAAAAAACTGTATTTGTTTAAATACAATGTGATAATTTATGTGGAAAATCTAATGGAATTTACCAAAAGTCACTATAACTTATAAGTGAGTTTACCAAGGTTGTGCGATACAAAATCAGTAAACAAAAATTAATTTTATTTCTATGTAATAATAATGGACAATCAAAAATTGAAACTTTAAAACAGTAATACTTATAATAGCATGACAAATATAAAATACTTAGGAATAAATAGAACAAAAGATGAAAGATCTGTACACTGAAAACTAGAAAACATTGCTGAGAGAAATTAAGGAAGAACTAAATAAACGAAGAGACATATTGTGTTCATAGTTTGGAAAACTCAATATTGTCAAAATATCAATTCTCTGCATATCAATCTATAGATTCAATGTAATTGCAGACAAAATCTCAGCAGGCTCTACTGGTAGAAATTGAAAAACTGATTCTAAAATTCATATGGAAAACAAAAAGCCTAGAATAGCCAAAACAACTTTTAAAGAGAAAAACAGCTGGAGCAGCTGTTGTTTCTTACTTTTAGATAATTGCACCTTTCACCTATCACAAAATCAACTCATGGTGTATAACAGATTTAAATCTAAGGCATGAAACTATAGAATTCTAGAAGAAAATGTGGAAAAACTCTTACAGACATTGGTCTAGCAAAGAACTTATGAAGAAGATCCCAAAGGCAATCAAAGCAACAACCAAAATAAATAAATGGGATCTTATGAAATTAAAAAGCTTCTGCACAGCCAAGGAAACTATCATGAGAGCAAAGAGACAACCTACAGAATGGGAGAAAATATTCCATGCTACACATCCAATAAAGGGCTCATAACTAGAATCTTTATAGAATGAAGGAAAATCAGCAAGGAAAAATCAAACAACCCTATCAAAAAGTGGGCAAAGGACATAAACAGAAACTTTTCAAAAGAAGACAGACTAATGGCCAACAAACCTACAAAAAAAGTGCTCAACATCTCTAATCATCAGGGAAATGCAAGTCAAAACCACAATGAGATATCACTTAACTCCAGTGAGAATGGCCTTTATCAAAAAGTCCCAAAACAATAAATGTTGGCATGGATGAGGAGAGATAGGAACACTCATACACTGCTGGTGGGGCTGCAAACTAGTACAACCTCTGTGGAAAGTAATATGAGATACCTCAAAGAGCTACAAGTAGAATGACCATTTGATCCAGCAATCCCATTACTGGGCATCTACCCACAGGAAGAAAAGACATTCTATAAAAAAGACATCTGCACTCGAATGTTTATAGCAGCACAATGCACAATTGCAAATATGTGGAAACCACCCAAGTGCCCATCAATACATGAGTGGATTAATAAAATGTGGTATATGTATACCATGGAGTTCTACCCAGCCAGAAAAAACAATGGTGATCTAGCACCTCTTGTATTATCCTGGATAGAGCTGGAGCCCATTTCACTAAGTGAAGTATCACAAGAATGGAAAACCAAGCACCACATCTACACATCATCAAATTGGTATTAACTAATCAACACTTAAGTGCACATATAGTGGTAACATTCATTGGGTGTCAGGCAGGTGGGAAGGGGGTGGAGGGGGTGGGTATATTCACACCTAATGGGTGCTGTGCACACTGCCTGCGGGATGGACAAGCTTGAAGCTCTGACTTGGGTGGGGCAGTATATGTAACTTAAACATTTGTACCTGCACAATATGCTGAAATAAAAAATAAAAAAAAGAAAAAGAAAAACACAATTGGACTAACATTATCAATTTCAAACCTTATTTATAAGGCAAGAGAAAAGGCCAAAGGACCCACCTTCTGGTACTGCCACAGTGAAGATTAGGTTTCACCATACCAAACATTCAAACCATAGCAGTAGTCAAAATACAGTTTTAATTTGATCAGGTCCCATTTATTTATTTTTGTTGCAGCTGTGATTGCTTTGGGGGTCTTTGTCATAAATTCTTTGCCTGGGCTGGTGTCTGAAAGAGTCTTCCCTACATTTTCTTCTGTGATTCTTAAGGTTTCATGCCTTAGGTTTAAGTCTGTTTTCCATCCTGAATTGAGTTTTGTAAGAGGTGAGATGTGGGGATCCAGTTTCAATCTTCTGCATGTAGCTATCCAGTTTTCCCAGCACCATTTATTGAAAAGGGATTCTTTTCCCCAGTGTATATTTTTGTCTGCTTTGTCAAAGGTTAGATGACAATATGTGGACAGTTTCATCTCTGGATTCTCAGTCCTGTTCCAAAGGTCTATGTCTCTATTCTTGTGCCAGTACCATGCTATTTTAGTTACGATAGCCTTGTAGTACAGCTTGAAGTCTGGTAAGTGATACCTCTCAGTTTGTTCTTTTTGCTTAAGATTGCTTTGTCTATACGAGGTCTTCTCTGGTTCCATACAAAAGCTTTTGTACAGTGAAGGAAACTATCATTAGAGCGAATAGACAACCTAGAGAATGGGAGAAAATATTTGCTCTCTACACATCCGATAAAGGGCCAATAACAAGAATCTATCTAGAACTCCAAAAAATCAACAAGAAAAAATCAAACAAACCCATCAATAAATGGGCAAAGGACATGAACAGAAACTTTTCAAAAGAAGACAGAATAATGGCCACCAAACATATAAAAAAATGCTCAACATCTCTAATCATTAGGGAAATGCAAATCAAAACCACAATGAGATATCACCTAACTCCAGTGAGTTTGGCCTTTATGAAAAAATCCCAAAGCAACAAATGCTGGCAAGGATGTGGAGAGATGTGAGCACTCTTGCACTGCTGATGGGACTGCAAATTAGTGCAACCTCTGTGGAAAAGAATTTGGAGATACCTAAAAGAGCTACAAGTAGAACTACCATTTGATCCAGCAATAGCACTATTAGGCATCTACCCAAGAAAACAAAAGTCATTCTATAATAAAGACATCTGCACTCAAATGTTTATGGCAGCACAATTCACTATAGCAAGGATGTGGAAACAACCCAGTGCCCATCAATCCATGAGTTGATTAATAAAATATGGTATATGTATACAATGGGAATACTACTCAAGTATAAAAAATTATGGTAATCTACCACCTCTTATATTTTCCTGGATAGAGCTCAAGCCTATCCTCAGAAGTGAGGTATCACAAGAATGGAAGAATAGGCACCACATATACTTGCCATCAAACTGGCACTGACTGATCGACACTAAGGTGATCATACAGTAGTAATATTCTTTGGGGATCGGGGGGCTGGGGGTGGGTAAACTCACAACTAATGGATGTGGTGAGCATTGTAGGGGGGAAGGGCACACCTGAAATTATGGTTTAGATGTAGTAAAGTCATAACATGTAACCAAAATGTTTGTACCCCCATAATTTCCTGAAATAAAAAAAATACAGTTTTAATGGAGAATGGCTCAATGGTGTAATCTCTTTCTCCCTAAAGATTAACTTTACAAGCAGGCATCTCTCTATAGCTGAAGAAAAATTTAACAAAGTATGAAGAAAATGTCAGTTTGCCGACATACAGGGTATCTTATTTTGATGCCAATAGCAAGATTCAGACAATATGTTTTTTCTTTGCTTTTTATAAAGTAGTCCAGAGAGATCTATAACTCAATACTCAGAGGGCTATATTGTTAACTATTAAGCATTCTATGGCAGAGATAATATCCATTTCCTCTTTCTTAATTACCAGAACCCTGTATTAATGGGCAAAACAATGTGCCTGCTCAAAAACCACTCTCTCTTGCAGAGAGGGGCAGCCCATAAGATGTAAGTAGAATTGTTATATGGTACTCCATGGAAGTCTCCTTAAGGGGTACTGATTCAGTTGGGAAGTGCGCCTTTTCTTCCTTATCCCCCTTTCCCCTTTTCTAATGCCTAGATTGATAGAGCTTTAAAAGCCATCTTGGATGATGAGGCAGTCTTAAAAATGGAAGCCATGTTCCATGGAGGAGCAGAGAGTAAACAGGCTTCCCAGTCTCTGTCCCAGTCTCTGTCTCTGACAACTGTAGATATATCCCAGCTCTAGACAACTTATCACCACACTTCTGTTATGTGAAAAAGAAAAAGAAAATTTTATTCTGTTTAAGGCATTGTTGTTTGGCTTTTACGTTGTATTTAACCAAACCTAACCCTAGCTAATACACATACCTACACATGAAATCAGAAAACAACAGTTGAAAGGCTTGCTCCAATGTATCAAGGGAAAGATGGTTAATTAATATCAGCAATGTGTATGCTTGCACTACACAAGTATGCTTCCAAGTAAAAGTAATTCTGGTCTGCATAAACACATCCATAAACATAACCACAGTTTAATAATACCAGCTTTTCAGAGTGTGGTAAAATTCAATGACAGAAAATTCAGAAACAGAACCTTCATGGACTGAAGTTTTGTGTTGTTCCAAAATTCATATATTGAACCCCTAACCCTCAATGTGATGGTATTAAGAGGTAGATCCCTTGATAATTGAGTTTTTATGAGGTTATGAGAATTTGGTACTCATGATGGGATTAGTGCCCTTTTAAGAAGAGACCAGAAAGCTAGCCTCATCTCTCTCTCTCCACTATGTGAAGATACAACAAGAAAGCAGTCATCTCCAATCCAGGAAGAGGACCTTCACCAGAACCTGACCACGTTGGCACACTGATGTTGGACTTCCCACAGTCCAGAACTATGAAAAATAAATATCTGTTGTTTAAGACACCCAGTTTATGGCATTTTTGTATAGTAACCTGAGCTAAGACAGAAACACATCGGGATTCAATTCTATTCTCCCTCTGAGTATATTACACTCAGATGTTATACAGTTTGAAGGAAACTTATTAAGCATCTATTTTAATTTTCTCACTTTAGAAATAAGAAAACTAAAGTTGTCTCCTGTAATCACTCTGTCACTAAATTCTGAAAATTTTTCTTCCAATATAACAGATTTAACTCCTCTTCTTTATGTCCACTCCTGACATATCAAAACAGCTTTCACCATCTCACTTGTGAACTCCAATCACCTCCTCACTGGATCTCCCCTTCCTTCAGTTAATCCTGTACAGCTCTACAGCAGGTGCACAGGAGAATAATCCTCACAAAATCCTACTTTTCCCCAGTGCCTCCTCATTTAGAACACTTTCAATGGTACCCAATGGTCTAATCAATCAATTATAGTCATACTTTTTTGTAGCTCTAAATTTCACTCTTCCATGTTCAGCTGTGTCCAGAGAAGGTTTATATCAATCTTTACTACCTCAACGGTCTCAGCCATCAGTCTCAATAATGGATTCATCGGATTTAGCTGTTCCCTTGTATACTCAGGCAATATTTCAATTTGCTGATGCCAAAATGCTATCTAGCTCTAAAAAAGGATCACAATTGTTGGAAAGCTTTCTTTAATGGAAGAGAAGGTACTTGAGCTGTCTCTGGGTGACTGGGAACCAGGATGAGCACAGCTGCCGGGCAGAGTTTTGATGAGCCATGAAAAGGCAAACAAGCAGGAGAAGGCTGAAACAGGAAAAAAAGACATATTAATAGAACATTGGCAGTGAATGCAAGAACTGCCACTTTCAAGGGGAAATAGGATTCGCTACACTTGCCTTTCTTTGATCATGCTTTGTCTTCCAGGTGCTTGTTTCTTTTCTCTGCCAGTTCGTCTACCAGGACGAAATCAAATCCCACTCATTTTTCCATGAAAACTGCTTCAGTTACTTAGCTCTTCTATTTCCTTCCTTTCCATAGTATATTTTAACTGTAGGAATCATTTGACTTGAGGTTTTATTCAATGTGTTTTTTATTATATAGCCTTGTTTGGTAGTTTTATAGTTTGATATATACAAAGCCTATTGCTTCCAAATAACGTTTAAGTTTCTGAGGTCTGGTGGTGTGTCTTATACATTTTTTTGGTATCACAACAGAGTATGACATATAGAAAGTGCCAAACAGATTGGCTGAGATTATCTAAATGTACTTGAGATTATCACACTATAGACAAAATATATTTAATATATGTAAACTTATACAGGTGTGAAAATTCTTTCCAATGTAAAAAACATTCTCAATATAAGTAAATTTGATATGTGAAATATTCCATTAATAAAATTTAGCATTCTGTAGGCATTAAAAATATAAACACCCAAATTCTTTAAACTAGCAGAAATTATACTCAACATATTTTTCACTAATAGATCGGCAAGGACTTAGGGATTCTTTGATTATATAAGATTTCTCTTTCATGAAAATTTACTATATATACATCAGCAAGCAGTTTCAATCTGGATGGTTAATCAAATCATGAAAATAGCCTTGTTATGTAATTTTCTCAGCTTGATGGTATTTATTAAAATGAGATTCTGCCTGTTATATTACATTTTATAGCATCAACAATAACACATCTTCTTTGCATTATTTAATACAACATCTGTGAAAGCACATTCTATGGACTGACCTATGGTCCATAGAATATGGTCCTACATTTAAAAAGGAGTTAATGGGTCTACATTTAGAAAGGAGTTCTTTAGTCAAATGTGTTTGAGAAAGCTGAGCAGATTTTTCAGTGTCTTTTATATATTAATGTGTATTTTGATTCTCCAAGAAGAAATACGTTATGCCACGTTTCCTAAACTACTTCAAGCCATGGCTTGCTGTGAGGAAGCCCAAGCTAGCCATGGAGACAGGCTGCATGTAGAGACAGAGATACCTGGAGAAATCCAGCTGTTCCAGCTATCCAACCACTGGCACCAGACATGTAAATGATGAAGTCATCTTAGACATTCCGGCTCCAGCAGATGCGATGTGGAGAACAATCAAGTAACCCAACCAATAGCTAGAACCACATTCCAGACTTACGGCCCCAGAGCAGCCATGCCAGCCTTTTCCAGCCATTCAAACCACTTCAGCTGAGACCTTAGTTATTGTGGAGCATAGATGAGTCAGCTCCACTGTGCCCTGTCTGATGAATTCCTGACCCTAAATTAGAGAAAAGGATACAATTCTTGTTTTGTGTCATTTGAGTTTAAAGTAATTTATTACACAGCAATAGATAACTAGACAGGTTTTGTGAGATAAATAAAAGTGTTTAGCTTGCTACTTGGCATAAAATGGGCGTTCATTAATGTTAGCTGCCTTCCCTTTTTTTTCCCAAAGGACTTCCATCATGTGGCATACATGCCCAAGATTGTTGATATTCTTATGAAGATCCTGACATTGAAGGAAAATAAAGGTGGTGGCAGAATAAAAGTCAAGACTCCAATTATCTAAAACACCAAGAATAGGCATATTTGTGGAGTGAATATCCGGGTGAAGGAAGGTCTATTTTATTTTATTTTTAAATTTAAAAAAATAATTTTATTGTGGATATTTGAGATTTACAACATGATGTTATGAGATACATATAGATGTTCATAGTAAAATGGTTGCTATAGTGGAGCAGATTAACCTATCTATCATCTCCCATAATTACTTTTTGTGACAAGGGCAGCTAAAGTCTACTAATTTAACAAAAATCCCTAATGCAATATAATTTTATTAAGTATAGTCCTCAGGTTGTACATTAGCTTTCTAGACTTGCTCATCCTACGTATCTCCTACTTTGCATTCTCTGTCCTTCATCTCTTCATTTCCTCCTCAGCCCACCATCCTGGTAACCAGTGTTCTATTCTCTGTCTCTGTATATTTGACCTTTTTCCTTTTTTATAAAAGATTCCACTTATAAGAGAGATCGTGCAATATTTTTCCTTCTGTGTTTGACTCATTTTACTTTTCATGATGTAAGGATCTATTTTAAAATTGACCAAAGCCCAGTTATTCTTAACAGACTGTAAATTGTCCTCCTCTACTTTCTGTATATTTGAAGTGATTTTAAAAGATGTCTGCAAAATTTTTTGATTCTCATCCCATGGAGAGGTTGGGTCTATGTCCCCTCTCCTCAAAAATGGATGGGATTTTGTGACTGTTTTGACCAATAGAGTATGGCAAAATTAATGCAATGTGACTTTTAAGGCTAAGTCATAAAAGATGATTCAGCTTATACTTTATGAGCTGTAATATTTTATCTTGAAGATTTCAGCCATCATTAACTGTCTGATAGTTACAAAGAATCCCAAACTAGCCCACGTGGAGAGACAACATGAAGAGGCTTGGACAATGAAGAATGAGAGATGCCTGAGCAGTTCCTAGATGCTTCAATATCCAGGTTCAATCATTGTCTGACTGCAACCACATGAGAGATCCTTAGCCAAAACCACCCAAATTAGCTCTTTCCTTAATTCCTGGCCCACAGAAACCATAAGAGATAATAAAAGTAATTGTTCTTTTAAGTCACTAAATTTTGTGGTTATGTGGGGGTAATAGCTAATGGAAATTGTATTCATTTAAATACATTAGGAAAATGTTAGACTGTGTTGCGTTATGATCACCAAGTGCTGCTTATTTTCCTCTTTTTTTGTGTGATTCTATTAAATTGGGTCCCCCCTTTTTTTTTTTTTGCCATTCAGCTACCTGTGGATTTAAATAACAAATTACTCACAAGTGAAATGCCACCATGTGTAGACCTTATCATGTGACAAATTAAGCTAGCTAAACTTGTAAAAACAGTTCCTACTTTCCTACTTATTAAATAACAAGTCAAAGTGCATATTTTTTTCTATTTTCAGACACTCTGATCATTATTTATTTATTTATTTGTTTGTTTTTTTTTTTTAGACTGGGTCTTGCTCTGTAGCTCACTGCAACCTCAAACTCCTGGGCTCAATTATCCTCTTGTCTCAATCTCCGGAGTAGCTGGGAGTTCTATTATTAGTAGAGAGAGAGTCTTATTCTTGCTCAGGCTGGCCTCGAACTCCTGAGCTCAAATGATCCTCCAGCATCAGCCTCCCAGAGTGCTAGGATTACAGGCATGAGCCACCACACCTGGCCCTATTATGTCTTAAAGTGGTACATCCTTCCCCGGGTATTAAGACTTCTAGGAGAGCAGAGTCAAAAGTTTGTGGAAACAAGAGAAAAATAATTTTGAAGATGATGCTATTCACATTTTTTCTTTTTTGGTTCTTATCCAGGATAACATGAACAAAAGCACTCTTTTTACCCCTCTCTGTACCATCTATTAGCCTACTCTATATCGCCAGTGAAAAGTGAATATTTTGGAGGCCCCTGAATGCAAGAAATTTCAAGGGAGGGTAGATAAATACTTAAGGGCCATCTGGAATAATCTCTTAAGTTGGAAGATTACCTCTTTAATTATTTTTCTTCTTTTTCAGGTATTCTGTTAAGTATTTAAGGGTATTTGTTCTCTTAAGACTAATACACATATATTAGTCTTTTGGCAAGATTGATGAAGAAAAAGAAAAGATAGAAACAATGTTAAGGGCAATAAAGGATGCAGATATTAAAAAGATTATAAAATTATGTTGTAAAGAACTTTGCCCATACACTTCAAAATCTAGGTAAAATATTTAAATTCTTAGGAAAATGTCTTAGTCTATTTTGTACTTCCATACAAAATACCTGAGACTGGGTAATTTATAATGAACATAAATTTATTTATCATAGTTATGGAAGCTGGGAAGTCCAAGATCAAGGGGCTGGTATCTGGTGAACTCCTTCTTGCCCCATCATAGCAGGGCAGAAGGCATCACACAGCAGGAGAGCAAAGAGAGGGAGAGGGAGGCAGAAAGAGAGAGAGAGAGCACTCACGTGCACACAAGAGGTGGAACTCACAGCCTCAACCCCTTTTATAAAGGAATGGCTCCATGAGGTGGAGCCTTCATGACCCAACACCTCCCATTAGGCTCCACCTCCCAAAAGTGTTACATTGGTGATTAAATTTCCAGCACATGATTTTGGGGGGGACACATTCAAAGCACAGCAGAAGATATAATCACTAAAATTGACACAAGAAATAAAATGCTTAAATTAGTAGTTAAAAAACTCTTCTCACAAAAAAGACACAAGGACAACATAATTTTGCAGGTCATTTCAATAAACATATAAAGAACAAATACACTTTTATCACCAATTCTGGGGAAAATTCTCCAACTCTTTTTATGAGACCAGTTTAAGTTTGATATCAAAACCTGTCTCTGATGATATGAGAAAGGAAA